>ML779684.1:696423-716236 GCA_009831015.1 Picea engelmannii | reverse complement strand
GCGTGGAGGCATATCGGCACATCGGTGTTCGGGGATTCGAAAGGTAAGTATCACCCTGCCTCTCACCCGCTGATTTCCCGATAGGAAGACCCCCGAGGCAGAGAGAGAGAGAGAGAGTGTCGACCGTTGACATCGCGGATCGGGATTCGGAGGTCTTATGTTGCACTGAAGGTGCGCACAAGGTTCGCGAGCCCGCGAAACCCGACTTCCCGAGTTCAGAAAGGGAAGGTTCCCGAGAAGACTGTGGGTGACTGAACTCCAGAGTAGGGGTTGGAAGAGCATCGACTCTTTTGGCCGTGGAGCGAGAAGGTCCTGGTGGAGCGACCGCCTGCTGAGAGTGCGGTTGACGTCATTGAAGCATGTTGATTTGATCCAGGAAAAGGAAGGCCTGCGAGACTATGTAATTATATGTACAGTAAATGTACATTTGATAAATGAAAATACTCTGTTTTGAATATTCAAGAAGGAATTTGTTTATTATCTATATATTATGTCTGTCATTGGGTGAATTTTTAATATTTGTGTAAAATGGGTATTGACACCTATGAGGAACGATTAGGAGAAGCTCCGCACATTAGAAAAATTGAGTGATTCCAAGTGTTAAGTTCTGTTACAGTTCTGAGACGAAGAATCGATTGGAGGTTTAAGGAGGAAAACTCTCAGGGAAAGGTCTAGGCACAACCTGTAAACTAAACCAGACAACAAAAGTGCCCCAACGATCATCAATCAATGTAAAGGGTTGATGATCCTAGTCTATTCTTAATCAGATATCCATTGAGGTTAAGATAGATCAAGAAACCATGGAGAAAGAAGATACATGTGTCGTTGATATAAGGAAAGAATAAATCATGATCGTCGAAGGATGAATCCAAAAGAAAGCTACAACAACTGTAAGATCTGGAGTTGTAGAGGAGGATCGTCGGATCAACATCGATTAAGTCCTAGTTGTTGGATCAACATAAGTAAGATCTACGGTGGAGATAAATTGTGGATATAAGGGTTGGAACTAACATCCATGCAGGTTTAACCTCCACAATCCTCCTAGACCATCGATCTGTAGATTCGACAGGATCAATGGTTCACATCAATCCCAATGCCAATGTGCATATTCCATTACAGAATTCGTCGACGAGCTTAAACATCGTGCTAGTCAAGAATCCACAATCCTTACTGGCCATTGATCTTCACGGTAAATTTAAATACTACCGTCGATCTTACGAGATGAGGTTAGCACCTGAGATATTGGAATGAGGTCATGGGCCCCGATCACATGGTTGAGAGTTAGAGGTCCGTTGGGCTAGTTGAAGAGAACAAGTTCAATGCATCTATAATATAATTGTGGTCATATGGATTTGATTCTATTAGTGATCGAATTAGAAGAGAAACAGATGATCCTTGGAGCCCCTATTCTGGGGTTTAAGATGCAGTTACAGTAGAAAAATGCATAATAGGGATTTAGGAAGGGATGTCCTGCATCAAGTGGTATCAGAGCTAAGGAATTCTCTTCGATAGGAAATTGTAGAAAGATCATAATTGTTCTTGCAAATATTGGAGATTTGAGTAATACTCTTAAGAAGAATTTGCAGAGGAAAATGATGAACATAGAATAGTCCATTCAAATGCAGATGAATGGTGGAACAATATCATGTAGAGATCTTGAAGACTGATGGTGTGTTTTAATTCTAACTCTAGTTTTGAGTTGTTGCAAGTTAAAATAAGATGAAGGAACTGAAGGAACTAATAGCAACAAACAATTAAGGGGTTGTGATAAAAGAAAAATTGTGTTCTAAAAGAGCAAGTGATATTACAGAGGTTGAGCTTGAAAGAGAAAGAACACTAAAATTTGTTTATAGAAGAATTGTTGAGTTATATAGACAAAATAAATTTCCAGCCAAAAGGAGGAAGGAGATCATGGAAAAGATCTCACAGGTAAAATTTGGTAAGTTGAATTGGTCTAAAGTGTATTCTTAATACATGCCATAGCATCATGGTACAACATGAAAGCTGTAGGAGAATGAAGATTGAAGCATGTGGTAGAATTCAACAAAGTAGGTTGCTGAGAGAGGAAAAACATAAGTTCTTAGAGGAAAGGAAAGTGAGAAATTGAAGATGCAGCAGCAGACAAATGAGGAAGCTGAAGAGAAGGAGTGCTCAAAAGAGGGGTTCTATTGCAGAGAACCAAGATAATGCCAACATGATGACTTGGCATTGGTAACAAGAGGAGACTTGTTACAGAGAGATGACAGAGGCTTGTTGCAACTCACAAGTGGTCAAGGAGAGTCCACATAATAAGGAGAGGAAGATGACTATTGATAGTCATGAAGGAAGCCACAATAAGGATACCAAGGAAAATGGTATTCAGGGGATGATTCAAAAGGAGTTTGACAAGGAATTTCCTGAGATAAAGGAAAATTTAGATGCTATGTTAATGTTGCTAGAGGGACAAGAAGAGGACTAAAGGAAATGTTGGAATGTAAGAAGGAAGGAGGTAAGATGGAATTCAATGCAAGTGAAGTTAAGACAAAGGATGGTTGAAAAGTTGAGAGAAAGACTTAGAGCAACCGAGTTTAAGATGCAGGTTGTTTATTGTGAACCCGAGGAAGGAGATATCCTTAGGGAAGGATATGAAGAGCAGGGGAGGCTTGAAAAAAATCTCATGGAATATTTGAGGAGTTCAGATCAACATAATGATGATGTGCTAATAGAGGGTTTGGATGAGGATATGAGACCTCATAAATTTTATTTTTATGATAATCCATTGTTTGTGACTACAGGAGAATAATTTGGAAAGCTAGATGAGACTGTCATGTAGGTTGAAGAAGGTGGACATATGATTTTTGAAATCATGACAACAACACAAGACATGGATGTTATTGAGAAAATGGATGAAGATGAGGAAGTTCACTGGTGTGAACCCGAGTAGAGATTGATGCTCAATGATGGTAACTCCATTTATTGGATGAAGAACTGCAAGGAATTGCAAGAAAGTGTGTTTGCAGATGGTCAAGAAATAAAGGATTATGTGAAGGTAGCTTTGTCTCAAATAGACAGAGACAATAAAACTTCAGCATAAAACCCATAAGAAGAAGGAAAAGCCATGCTGAGGATGGAAACAACAAAATTTTATAATGTTAAATTTGATAATTGGTGTGTGAATGCAGGTTATGAATATTGGAAATATTCCAAAGATAGGGAGAAGGAAGAATTTCCTTGTCAAGGGCATATTCGGAATTCTGTTATGCAGGTAACATTGTTTCATGAAAACAATGAGAAGGATGTTGAAGGTATGGTCATTGCTGAAGACATAAGTGAGGTAGTGGATTGGCTTAAAGATATTTCTGTTGAGGAAATGTTACATTGGGCTACAAAAAGGTACAAGGAAGCAATGATGAAATTGATTGATAAGAATGTTGTTGATATGGTAAGTGAAGGTATGAAGCACTTGGCTTTAATTGGTTGATTTAGTCAAATTCAAGAGAAGAATTTGCAGGAAATATTCCATAGGTTAAATGTGGAATTAGAAGAGGTGAAATATTGTGTATGTGAGTATTCTCAAAATCTTGAGAGTAGTCAAAGATATGCAGATACAGATGCAATGCATCCAAAGGATAAAAACAACATCGGAGAAAAGCAAGGATGCTTAGCCCAAGAAGATGTTATTGGAAGCAATCAAGGATTGCAGGGGATAACAGAAATTGATTCTGTGATTGAGGAATTGTGGAGTTTGATGATGAGGCAGTCCAGATGGAGGAAGATGGCAGTAGAAGGGAAGATCAATTAGAATTTGAAACTGATTGAAGGAAGGAAAATGAACCAGAAGGCAACTTATATGCAACAACAACAAAGATGTAGGGAATTTGGACAACAACAAACTAAGGTTTGGGACCCTAGAGGTTTTCATAATCATTTGAAGACACATGATCAGGAGATCATGAATGTTTTCAACCTTGGGAGTCTAATGCAGGAGGATCTTGCCTTCCAGATTTTGTGTATTTGTTAGAGATCTAAGGGGTCTTTAATTTAGGTTCCATAAGCATGATTTAATGTGTTTTCTATGTTTTTGAGAATTTGGAATGTAATGTGTGTGTGAGGATTAAAATGTAAATGTTCTCGAATGTATGAGAACATGAGGGTTGAGAGATATTAGGAGATATTAGATCTCATAGGGATTGTGAGTTCTAGACTTAGGGTTTGGTTGATGATTTTGTGGATCTAGGGGATTCTTAGGATATTGTTGAGTGGATTGTGGATCTGAACCAGAAATGGTTGCATAATCCTTTTGTACAAATGTTGTAATCCTTCAGGCACTGGGAGAGGCCAAATGAATGTTAATCAGTCCAAGAGATCAAGGTGTGGCCAATTGAATGAGGAATTAGGCTAGAGGTTAGGCCGATCAAAGGGAGAATTAGGATTGAATCATGTTGATTTGATCCAGGAAAAGGAATTCCTTCGAGCCTATGTAATTATATGTACAGTAAATGTACATTTGATAAATGAAAATACTATGTTTTGAATATTCAGGAAGGACTCTGTTTATTATCTATATATTATGTCTGTCGTTGGGTGAATGTTTAATCTCTATGTAAAATAGGTATTGACACCTATGAGGAACAATTAGGAGGAGCTTTTCACATTAGACAAATTGAGCGATTGCAGGTCTTAAGTTCTATTACAGGTCTGAGAGGAAGAATCAATCACCGTTTTAAGGAGGAAAACTCTCAGGGCAAGGTCTCGACGCAACCTGTAAACTAAACTAGATAACAGAAGTGTCCCAATGATCATCAATCACTGTAAAGGATTGATGATACTATTCTATTCGCAATCGGATAACCATTGAGGTTAAGGTATCTCACGCAACCATGGAGGAAGAAGCTACATGATCCATCAATCTAAGGAAAGACTAGATCGTGACCGTCGAGGGATGAATCCAACAGAAAGCTACAATAGTCCTTAGATATGGAGTTGTAGAGGAGGACCGTCAGATCAACATCTGATTAAGTCTCGACCATTAGATCAACGTAAGTAAGATCTACGGTGGAGAGAAATTGCAGAGATTGGGGTTGGAACTAAAATCTGTGCGTGTTTAACCTCTGTAATCCTCCTAGACCGTCGATCTGTAGATTCGATAGGATCAACGGTTCACATCAATCCCAACGCCAGTGTGCATCTTCCATTGCGGAATTCGTCGACGGGTTTAAACATCGTGCTAGTCGAGACTCCACAATCCTTCCTGGCCATCAATGTTCACGGTCAATTTAAATACTACCGTCAATCTTACGAGGTGAGGTTAGCGCCTGAGAGATTGGAACGAGGTCATGGGCCTCAATCACATGGTTCAAAGTTAGAGGTCCGTCCGGCTAGTTGAAGAGAGCATGTTCAACGCCTTTGTAATAGAATTGTGGTCATATGGATTCGATCATGTTAGTGACCGAACCGAAAGAGCAACAAACGATCCTTGGCACCCCTATTTCGGGGTTTAAGATGTAGTTACAACAGTAAACTGCATAATAAGGATTTAGGATGGGAGGTCCTGCATCAATTCTATAGATTTTTGTGGCACTTGTGATTTATTTGTTAATATTCTAAGTCATCAGTTTTCTCAACAACATCACACATAATGACACTTACCATTTTATAAGAGTTTTTAGATGAAATCATTTACTTATGGATCCACATAGAAAATACTAAGTAATTATAGTTATTATTATTATTTAATATATATTAATTCCATGAGCGATTAAATATTACCAATGGAACTAGAAAAATGATCAAAGATGACTATTTTTTTTTCCTTAATTCCCTTTATGTATTTTATTTTTTAATAGTGATTAATTGGTGCTAATTTCTATATCTTTGAGATTGAAAGAAATTCTTCTCTCCATTCCATACAACTTCTCCTAGATCCTTGAATCCATAGGGGGTTTCTTTTGTAAGTGGAGGACATGTTGGTAAGCTTGCCATTATTCTTGAATATAGAAGGAGTTTTAAGATACTCTTGTAAATTTGTCATTATTTTTTATTACAAATAGTTTTTCTTCCCTTATCCTCTTAAAAAACACGGCTTGTCAACTTTCATGGTGTGATATATTCCAATTACTTAGTTTATGTTCATTTGCTTAGTGGTATTTGCTTAGTGGTGTATAGATGGTGTATTAGATCTTATTAGACTATAGTAATAGATTTTTCATTTCCCTATTAGTTTGGCATGGAAATCAAAGTTTTAATCCAAAATTTCATAAAATTCATACAATTTAGTTTGACATTTTATCTAATTTAATCTATGTTTTCAGTTTGGTCTCTTCCAAAGGCACATGTAGAAGGTATCTTAACTTATCTTGCTTTAGTGGAAAACATTTACATAATGTTTTTCCCCAAATGAATAATGCTAGAAATTAGAAATGAATCTAGCATTACTTCTTCACATTAAATATTTGTAAAAATACATAATTCATAACCCCTACCACATTTGTTATTTCTTTGATCTACCTTTGCCACTTGAACCAACACACAAACCTACACCACCATGCAAAAGCGTTGCTTCTCTATCTTTTAGAAAAACACTGTTTGTGAAGCGAGTTGTTACCTAGGCCTTCACCATAGTCCCACAGTCCCAAGATCAATGCTAACTTGTATGCTGCTTCCCTACAAATTTCCCAAGGCTATTTTCTAATGCCAGTGCCTTCACCAAAGTCACTAGATCGCCATGGTTATTTAGACACTGTAACCTAACCGGGAAATAGTACATGTCGCCTACAGGATGCTTGCTACGCCTACAGTAATAGTAGTGCTAGTGGTGCTGTAAGTCAAAAGAGTCAATCATGTCTTGTCCCAGCAAGGGAATCATTGGCTTTTCTGAGCCGGTACGAAGGAAAATGGAAAACTGTAGGAAAGCTCCATGGTGGACGGTTACAACAAGAGAATGAAATTCAATCAATAAGCCATGACTACAAAACCCAAGATGTGAAATCAAAAAACAGTCTCCTAATATTTTCTCTGTATAGTATAATCATCCTAGATTCTTTCCTAACATACTTCAAAATCATTCCTTTCAATCTTAAATTTTAATAAAAAAATTGTATATATAGCTATCCCGTGAGGCTATTTTTTTTCTCCACAATTGCTCTTGTCAACAAGACAATGAAGATAAAGATCAATTGCAGTGAAAGGAAAATGGTGGTATTCCAAACACATGCTCTCTCTTTGCAACAATTTTCATTTTACTATTTCCTAAGAATTTTCATTTTCATTTTATTATTTCCTAAGATTTTCATTTCTCTATTGCCAAAATGTTTTTACTGCGAAATCATAAAAAAAAAAATTCATTTCTCTATTGCCAAAATGTTTTTACTGCGAAATCATAAAAAAAAAACGCTTCTAACTTACATGGGATATTTTCAGGAAGTCCAAGGAAACACAAGTTGCCATAGATTTTTCAGGAAGTCCAAGGAAGCACAAGCTGCCATAGCTATACAGGGTTTGTGGTTACCAGGTAATGTCCAAATTATAGTTTCACTTTATTAAATTTGTAAAATATTATATACTAAATTTGTACAGAATTATATATTGGTAGTAAACTGAGAAGGTTGCGACTATATATCTCTCACCAGAGAAACGTCGACCATGCTCCTTGACCTTAATTGACCATGCTCCTTCTTGTTGTTCTTCTCGGTAGTTCTGCACAGTAGGCCACCCCATCATCCTTTAGAACTTGTTTGTTACACCCACTGTGCAAGAATTTAGAATGCTTCCCATGCCCAAAAAGTTGTAACACTTTTTGGAACGCTTCCCATGCCCAAAATGTTGGAATAGTTCCCATGCCCAGTTGTGCAGATGTAAAATAGTTGGATTTCACAAAATGGTTTACTTGGAATGAATAGGAAGGGCCACTTCAATTGTGACTTTTTAAGAGGAAACACATGTTCTTAACCATTAGGCCCACTCAACCTGTATAAATCAACATAAAGCAAATCACCAGCAGTGAGTCATTCCTCTTAATTGGCACTCCAATTTTCCAGCAAAGCACCATGTACAATCCACTACTGTTCTATGCCTCTAGATTCAGGATCTGAGGATTTTCATCCTCACAATAAAATAATTGATGATTTCCTATATTCTCATATTTTTATTATATAAATAAACATTAACACTGCAGTCTCACTTTGTAATGTAAACTAAATAAACATTAAAAAATAAATAAATATTGAATAAAACAAAACACTTATAAATTAACTTCATTCCCTTAAATTTTATTTATTTATTTCCAATGAGTTGATAATTTGGTTTTGAAAACACCTAAATCCAACTTGGAAGTATTGAAGTATCGAGTACAGAAAACACCTATAATCCAACTTGGTAGTAGTATCCAACTTATTAATGCCGAGACTCAACTGGTTATAATACCTTGAGATGTACAAGAAGTATCAAGCATATTGTCTAGACTCAACTAGTTATAAGACCTCCATACAAGAGCACCCTTCTGTCGATAGTCCTCATTAATATTCTTTCATTTCAGTAGTTTATATAATAAAATTACTATATAATTGTTACAAGTGCATATATAATTTTTTCCCTTCATATTTTTATTAACTGAATAATGTTGTAAGTGCAGTCTCACTTTCTTTGTGTTTTATAAACTGAATAAGCATAAACAAATTCTCTATAAAAATCAAAATATAAAATTGTTACTTTTACATCTGTAATTTTTCATCTCATAATTTCATTTCATTATAGGTAATAAAAATTACAACAACGTTATAGCTGCAGTGTCACGTCCTTAGTATTTAGTAAATCAAATAATTACAATTACAGTGTCAGGTCTTTTGTATTTAGTAAATCAAATAATCAGAAATCAAAATTTTAACATGTTAAGAAATTTTTATTTAATCTTATAAATAATATTAAGTTTTAATATTAATATTAAAATGATAATAACAATTTGAAAAAATTAATAAATTAATCAATTTTAAGGATAATTTATTTTACCATAACTTTTATTAAGAACTAGGTTTTTGTGTTTAATCTCATAAAAATTATTCTAAGGTGTTATTTAAATATTTAACCATTTGAACTATCTCTAAAAATTCAAATCTTAAATCTTAAGAAAACTTAAAAACAATCAACTCCTTCTAACCACAATAAAACCTAAACACAATCAACTCCTTTTAACTTCTTTTAACACAATTCAAATCTTAAATCTTAAAAAAACTTAAAAACAATCAACTCCTTCTAACCACAACAAAACTTAAACACAATCAACTCCTTCTAACTATAATAGTAAAAAAACTCAATCCCTTATTATTATTATTATTATTAACAATTTGAAAATTTTCAAAACATACAAAATGAAAAAAACTTGATCAAAGGTGAAGCAAATATCTCTGTGAAGCTTATTACATTTGCATTTATTGCATACTTTTCATGAGAAAATTGTTGTGTAGTACTCTAAGAGTTTTAGCTTTTGGTCATTTTTGGGATATTTTGTATTTAATTTTGTCAAAAATCACACAAGAAATTATTGGATCTGTATATTTGAATGGTTAATTCTTTATAATCTGAGTGACCCAAAAGTTTTTCAGCAAGTTGAATCCATTTCTACATTCAGAAATACAATTTAAACAACAAAAAATTGTGATTTCATGCAAATTTATGTTGCTGAATTCCCACTAAAAAAAACCAAAACTTAGAATAATTAAACAACCCCTATCAACCAACTCTTCTAATCTAAATTCTCCTTTGAAAATTATTCCAATATTTCAACAATCTCCTTTAAAAATTTTAAAAATTATAATGAGTGATTAAAACTAATTATAATGAATGATTGAAACTATGAAAACTCTTATAAACTCTAGCCTACAGTGTATTTAATACTACGATCTTTGTCTCTACCACACTTTTTCTGATTTTCATGATGCTTACCACATGCACTAAAAAAACGCTTCTCATCTAAACTCATGAATTTCCACGTGTCTAGGCTCATCTAAACTCATGAATCGAAGACTTAAGACAAGGATTTGCTACTTTGCAGCTTTTCTTGTTTTTTATTTATGAATTTTGTAATTCTTTCTTATAAAATGAGAAAATTCCTTCTTTAAAAATGTTGATTATAATACAAACCATCCATTATATTTATGTAAAAAAGTAGACATCAATCATATTTATGTAAAAAATAGACTTATAATTAAATAAAATGATCATTAATAATATTTTTTTTATCTTTCTACTAAATAGTTGGTTATTATATTTTATCTTTATTAGTCCTTGTCGTAGGCATAGAGGGACTATAACTATCCATAATTCATTGACTTCGTATTAGTTTGTCTTTTGACCACAAATATTTCCATAATATCTATTGTTGGAACTAGGGAACTAAGAACATTGATTTTTATATAATAAAAAATACCATATATGTCATGATCTGATTGGATAACAAATTGGAGGTCTTATTGACGCCTTCACTATTCCCAATATTATATAAGTTGACATATACAAAGTATTTGATCGTATACAGTCTTTTTGAATCATATATTTTCTTATGCATTGCTCGAAGGTGGATTAATGCTAGCATTAGTTCGAATGTTTGTCTTAGCATTTTCTGGTAGCATTGTCTTAGATCATAAGCTTTATAGTGATCGATAATTCCAAAGTTTATAACCTTGTATTGTGATTTATTTTTTTATTTGTGCTACTATTATTAGTCCCTAATGAATGTATTTGTATTGAAATGTATTGCCACTTTTTTTGAGGTTCTTGAATATGCCTGACAACTTAAATGTTTACATGACGCGAGGTCCTCGAACAGGCACGACAACTTAAATCTTTGCATACCGTGAGGCCCTTAGATAGCGTGAAAACCTTAAATGTTTATTTAAATACGCTTCTCAGAGTACATTTTTCCTTGAAATTTTCCATACAATGTTGCAGTGATTTTGGACAATATTGTTGTCCACCGCCAGTTGAATAGGCATTGTTTGTTTCATCCTTCTTCTACCCTTGTAATACAATTTCATCATCGTTGAAGCTACATACATTTTTTATTGATTCAATGAGTGCTTCTTCTTCACTAGTTCATCGGTTGCAGCTTGTCGTTGTTGTTTGGTTCACAATTCGACCTCAGATTCTTCCTTTCATCGTTTCAGAGTAAGTTTCCATGGCATAGTTTCATTTTATATTCCTTCTTTGTTGTTCAGTGTTTGCAGTTTGCAAGTAAGAATGTTTTCTTATTTCTACTAGCATGCTCGTCATATGTTTTTGGTTCCTTATTTGCTTCGGATGCAGTTTCGTAATCATTAGAGATACATATGTTGTTTACTGGTTCGATGGTTGTTGTTTGTTCATTGGTTCGTCGGTTGCTGGCTGTGTTTGTTTGGCTCAAGTTTACGATTTGGGGCCCTGGGGATGGAGTTGGGCCTGTTCGTTCTTTCTCGCTGGTTTGGTGCTTGCTGTTTTCTTTTGTTTGCTTCGACTTTGCAAGGTTGGGGTTTTGTACCGATAGTTGGAGTTTTTTTTTTTTTTTTTGTACTATTATTATTTTTTTGGGCGCTTTACGATGTTCAACCCCTACACCCACGAGTGGACATGTGGTTGTGTTATTTTCCATGTCTGGCGAGGTCAATATCTGTTCTGCTATGAGATTTTGTTGGTGCTTCAGTGTTGACATGATAGAAAATAGTTGCATGAAAACTAGTTCGAGAAGTACATGTGAAATTGCAATATCCGCTGTTTTTTTGTTAAAATAAAAACATATGCAAGATGCACTTATAAACCATGTATGGTGAAATGTGCCCATATGAAAATACATGTTCTTTATCTTCTACACAGATTGGTGTGCCCATGATACAATTTGTCTTGTACTTGAGATATGATATGTACAACAAAGATACTGCAAAATTATATTTCCATGTCTCAAAGCATATCTGGGTAGTTTGCCACGGAAAACCAAAATCTTGTATCATGGGCACAACAGTCCGTGTAGAGGATAAATAACATGTATTTCCATGGGTGGAAGCATATCTGGATACTTTTCCATGGAAAACCAAAAAGAGTTTAGCTACGACCATGCAATTTCATAATATTTTGTGGCTTGTAATATATTTTGGGCAGGGAAAAAATTACATATTTACAACTATGGATAGAGAAGCACAAAGGTTCATGTTTCTTCCTATCTTTTATTCTATTTGTTGAGTCTCATTTACTATATGTACATATTACTTGTTCTCTGGTGCATACCAGTTTCCATTCATGTTCATTGTATTTTGTGCGTTCCCACATTCAAACAAACATAATAGCTGGAGAAAACGATGGAGTCTTGACTACATCGGTTGAAGAGGAGATAGAAAGGTACATGATTTCATATTGCATTGTTTTGTATTTCATTTATTGTCTGTATATGTGTTCACCTAGTTTATTGTATGTAGATCCAAATTTTGTCCTTCGAATACATTCTCTAGCATATTACTATGTGTGATTTTTTCTTTATTCTTGCATGCTTCGAGAGTCTTTGTCATTGTTGCGTACGTAAAAAGGCCTGCCACACTGCATTCTTTCTTAAATGTTTTCACAGGGAGACGCCCTTCGACGGTTCTGATAGTCTTAAGTGTTTACCTAATAGGTCTGACAGCCTTAAATGTTTATTGTACATATGTGTTGCAATACAGTTTCGTTCCATTTTTTTCATGGTGTTGTTTGCAGTGAAATTGTGCAAAATTGTTCTCCACCGGCATCACTAGTTCAATGGTTGATGCTTGTTCGTTGGTTCATTCCATGCTTCTTGTTCTTTTTTTATTCAACTTTGCAAAGTTGAGGTCCTGAAGTTGTAGTTGGACCTCTTCGTACCTTCCTACATAATAACTTATATTCATTACATGTCTTCCTGCATATTGACCTCCTTCATGTCCATTGTATTTTTCCATTTAAACAAACAAAATGGATGGAGAGGACGATGGACTCTTTGGCGGGAATGTAGACGAGGAGTTACAGAGGTGGATACCGATACTCTTATTTCATATTCCGGTGTTCAATATTTCATTTACTGTCTGTATATTTGTTGTGCTTGTTTTGCTGTTTTTCACCCCCCCCGCCCCTTTTTTTTGTTCTTTTCTTTATTCAAATATATTTTTTTGGGTTTACCTGTATGTATATACTACGTATATTTCTGTGTATTCTCATGTGAATCATATTTTGTTTGCTGTTACATTGGAATAAATAGAGTTGTTTCTCTTTCTTTTACATGTCTGTCTTCGTACTAACTTGCCTTCATGTCCATTGTATATTCGATGTTGCTACCTTGGAAGAAACAGGTTGGTTGGACAGGAATATGAATTTTTTTGTGCAACAACAGAGGGTTCTATGGTACAATCTTCGAAAAGGTATACCAACTGTACTGGTAAATCAAATATACAAACTGGGTGGGGGCATATAATATTAGAATAGAAAGTGATGACTTGGCAACAATAGGCCTTTCTACCCTCCCCATTTCTATTTTTTCCATTATCTATTATCCCTTTTGTTTTCTAATTTCTCTTCTTAGTGATATTTCTGAAAATGCCTTGGTGCTCCAGCTTCATAATTATGGTCATGCTTCTACCTTATTCCATACTTACCCACTTTTTCGATTGCAGGTGCAGGGTTCAAGATTGCTCCCCTGGCTTCCAGGGGTCCACGATATACAGATTGGCCGTTGTGCCCCGCCCTCACGCCTTGTTTACTGTTACACATTTTTCCCGTAAAAAAATCAGAGGCATACGATTTGACGCTCGGGTCCTCATGTTTCCTGAGTATATTCCTTGACACCCTATTTCGTATTCGACCTCCTTCCACCCTGCATGTGGCATTAAGAATTGTTATGGACAATATACAATGCATATGCTTGTTTAGTCCTTCTGATGTTCATCTGTACATGCTTGCATCAGAAAAAGTTGGACTAGTGACATGGCCATGAGCAGTCAGTCATCCCAGACGTCAACAGACCGACAAGGCCAAAGGTAAAGATGCATACATTCTGTTCCTAGTATGATTACCAAACAAATATCCTTGGATATTTATTCATCTATAGCATGGTGAATATGCTAATGTCATCTGCAATACATGGTTTGAAGTTCACAAGAAGTATGAACAAGTACAAGTGAGACGTCGAACATAGTGTGACATACTCCTCGTTACGACAACAACTCTTTAACAGGTGCAAATTTTTTTTTTTTTAACAAGTGTGTGCACGTACAAGGGAAACAAACATATTCGACTCTACTTTGCCACTCGACGACTAACAAGATGCAACCATGACGATCACAACAAGACGACATACGACGTACAACAAGCAACTGCATGCATTAACGACGATCACTCAGAAATAAGTCAAACTGAGTACCCATCCATCCTACCCTGCAATGGTTAGGACCTCCAAGACACATAAGCAACGCTCAAGCCCAGGTTCCCATCGATTTTAACCATTTAAGGTCTCAGGGCTGGCGACTGTTCTGAGGAACATGGAGGTGTCTACATCCCGCCCGACTCAAACATACCAAGAATGAAATGATTACAACCAAGCGCAACAGAAGTTAAATGAAAAACACGTCCTCTTATGAAGGCACAAGTAAGACGGACTCCGATACTGTCCATCCATGATTAAGACTCAATGACATAAATACAGACCAACAACTCCATTTGGCTCCATTAAGCGACGAGTTACCCAAAACTATGCATTTAGTTAATAGCAAATCCCGTTGACTGAATCGTAATAATTGATTTCGCTTTGATTCAAGGACCCTACAATTTACAAGTTATCAAGCATAATGAAATCACCATAACATCACCATAACATAACCATATCTTTTCTTTCAGACTACAATAACATTGCAATTCAAATAATGAGGACTTTACATTTTAATTGTTATCATCAACAATGAAACTACAAAGACCTGACCATAAATAACCATATCGTTACTTTTATATCACGATAGCATTGCAATTTAACTAATAATAACCTGACACCTTATTTGTTTCATCACAATGGAACTATAATATCATTACCATAAAACGACAACCCGTTACATTTTAATTTACCATCTCCTTGCATTAAAAGGATCCCCTTACAAGACAATGACAACTAAACAACCAGTAAGGCAATTAACTCAGTCAATTCCGACCTCCAATGCGAGCCCAACCTTGCATGTTTAAGATACAGAATGACATTATGGTAAAATCTAAACTATTCTTAAACCAACGCATTGAGCCATTTTAAATTACAAACAAGGCATCGAGATACCATTTAATTCATCTGGCCTTAAATAATAATGGCTGCTATGAGTGTTTGTTTTAAGGTTGAAAGCTAATAATCATGTAGGTATATGACAATGTCCCAAGTCAGACTTATGTACATCTCGACCAACCTTGCCCGAAATTCTCATTCCACAAATAAAAAAAAGGAAATACTTCATGACTCTAACTATACTAATCCAAGCTTAACAGTTTCATTCCATGTAAGAATATCTAATTAAAAATTGTCAGGATATAAAATAATATCACTAACGGTTTCATTACTAATAATAATATTCCATATAAAGTTATAGAATTACCATATAAGAATATCTAATTAAATTGACAGAATATACTAACCAATCAAACCTTAACGATTTCATAGCCATATATGAATACCAAATTTAAAATTCTATAAGGTTTATATACTTCGCTCATTCAGAATAATAAGGACAATCTACACCATGGTAGATCATGGGTAATTCGATGCACCACATATAATGATAGAACAATTAAAAACTAGAATAAAAGATAATATTAATTAAAGCCATTATTAATTAAACAACATAAATCCAATTTACCTTTGGAAGCAAGGAATACATCACAGGCTATACATGAGGGGCGATGATCATTACATTGATGTTCACCCACCATATAATTCTATAAATTTGCAGGCGATGAATTCAAGGCGGTCTGAAAAAGCCAGTGACTAAGGGCGAGTAATAAGGTAAGGAAAACACAGGTCAACTAAACAAGAAAATTGCACTGTCCATAAGTTTCGCTGTCTATGAATTAAACATTCGCTGTCTATAATTACATTCTTTTCTACGACAGAATTCGCACAGCAAGCAGTCCCGGTTTCACTCAAGGAGAAACACTCGGTCAAGCATCTTCATCAAACATTTTTAAAAGCATAGAAGTATGAATACAAAACGCAGTCAAAATTTTAGCATGGAGTGGCCATCGAATAACAACACAGACATTAAATAAGAGAAAATCGTGGTAACCCAGCAACAACCTGTGTCAGAGGTCCATACAATCCATGCCACATTCACCATCTTAGCAGGTTTAAAATGCAATGTACAACGCTGACCAGGTAGCTAGATCACATTGCCAGAACGAAATTACAGTGATAATTCACAATGAAATTGCCGAAGGGAAAGTTTCAGAACCAATCGTTCAAACAAATTGCTAGTACACTCATGGCCAGAATGAATTCTCAACTAAACTTTACAAAAATGAAATGATAGTACATTCATTGCCGGAATGAATTCTCAAACTAAATTTTACAAAACGAAATGACAGTACACTCATTGCCAGAATGAATTCTCAAACTAAATTTTACAAAAACGAAATGACAATACATTCATTGCCAGAATGAATTCTCAAACTAAATTTTACAAAAACGAAATGACAGTACACTCGTTGCCAGAATGAATTCTCAAACTAAATTTTACAAAAAGGAAATGACAGTACACTCATTGCCAGATTTAAAAACGACTCCAGTCAGATATAAACGCCCACAACCATATGTAAATGCCTACATTAAAACAGAACGCCCACATAAATATATCAACGCCCACAAGGATATGGAAACGCCCACAGTGATACCAAATGCCCTCTGAAATATTTAAACGCCCACGGCAATATGAAAATGCTTAGATTAAAACAAACGCCCACGACAACATGAAAATGCTCAGATTAAAACCAAACGCCCACGGCAACATGAAAATGTTCATATTAAAACCAAACGCCCACGGCAACATGAAAATGATCAGATAAAAACCAAACTCCCACGAAAATATATAAAAGGCCCACAGTCATATAAACACAGCCATAAAATCTCTTTTATCCCAACCGACATGCAACAACAGAGTAAGAAGAAATATATTATAACTGGAACACAATTTCAATCGTCGAAGAACAAGGCAAGAAAACCAATCAATCCAACGAGAACCCAAGCAGATGAAAGTTAAGTATTTTTCATCTCACAATGCCAATACAAAAATCCTGATGACAATAAGAGAGGGATAAGGTCCTAATACCTTCTATCATGCAAATGAAAAACATACCGTTGCCTTAACTCCCACCTCGAATGATGACCCCGTGCTCCGTACCGCTCCTGCTCCGCGCCGCTCCCGCTCGCCGACCGTAGAGACTACACCGGTACCTCCCAGCCAATTGCTAGGGGTACTTTGCTTCCCCCTTAGCCCCCCGAGCCGCAAAGGGGCCACACACTATCCAGATGGTAGATCTAGCTTCCTATCTCGCCTCGCAAGGCTGAGCTACCACTCCTATCCGAGCTGGAAAATTCCCAACTCTCCACAAGTAATCAGTCAAGTCACAAATCCGGCAGCGTAACGTTATGCTAACAACCGATCCCTTTCTTCCTCATCTTCCCTTTCTTTTATAGAGTTTTTCCCACCTCCAACTTTCCCTAAATCACATTTTAATTAAGTTTTAATAAAAAAATACTAAATGATCTCCTTCGCACAAGTGTCTTCCATCCCCCTCTTTCCTCAAGTAATTATTTTCTTTAATTTATTAATTTACTCATTTCCCTCACCCTCCTAGAGTTGCCCCTAAATTCACTCCTAGGTGTTCCTATATTCCCTTACAGGTTTAATTACTTTCCCTAAAATGAAGTTGCTAATTTTAGTTCATTTTAGAAGGTTCTTAATTGTAGATTCCTTACTATGTTGACCTCGCTTTTTACCATAAGTTCCCATCTTTCCTTTATTATGTTTCCTCCATTTACTTAGTTTCCCAATTCTTATTATTCTCTTCTTTCCCCCTTTTTATTAGACCCAAAATGGCAGTTGCGCTATTAAATCTTTCCCATTTATTATTTATTTAATATCTTTTGTACTTTCACAAGTTAGGAAATAATTTATTCTTTGCAAATTTTTAAAACCATTATTTTTAATTAAATTCTTACTCTCTTCATTTACCCCAAGAATTTTATGAAGACAAAACTATTACTTAAGTGGGTTTTTGTTTAAATTTTTATTTTTATTCTAGGGTCTTTTTCTTAAGGTTAGACTAAATTTTTACCCTAGAAAAGTTTTAGACTTAGGACTTAGATTCTGAACTGGGCGACACTTGGTTAGGGAAGTTGTTTAAGGATTTCTTAAGGCATTAATGTCTTAGGACCATCTAGTTTTGTTTCTTCATCATCATCAACGTGACGTGCCCTTCAGGACGCACTACATGCTCCAAGGTTGCCACTCGCCTCATTCGTTTCTTTTGCGTGACGTGCCCTTCAGGATGCACCACGTGCTCCAAGGGTGCCACTCGCTTCTTGTGGTTCTTTTGCGCGACGTGCCCTTCAGGATGCACCACGTTCTCCAAGGGTGCCACTCCCTTCTTGTGGTTCTTTTGCGCGATGTGCCCTTCAAGATGCACCACGTGCTCCAAGGGTGCCACTCGCCAACTTGACTGATTGATAGAGATCTATAACCCCTGGAGTCAACACTCCGCCAAGTGAACTTGTGGGAGACTAAGGGCTCTAAGGAATAAGCCCCTCGCCTTATAATCATCGTGAGCGACTGTCACAGTCTTCCCTCATGACATCGTGGATCCTCTCGAACTAGGTAATCGTTAACCTACAGTTCGAGCCACAACGAGAGTGCTAGTAGGCTATGGCAGGGCTGCTGTCCACCCCTCTCCCTCAACCTCTCTGGAAATTGTGTGTGGCCCCTTTACTCCATATGTGAGTCTGGTCGGCAAGCTATCATCAACCTGCATCATCAACAATCATGTCAGAACATGTCAACATCATATCATCAAATCAATGAAATATCACGGTAAATAAATAAACCCAAATAGTACACTCCCTGACTCAATCCAGAGTCCAAGGGGTTCCACCGATGCCTCTGCATCCTCAAGGTCCAAAACCCTGCACACTCAATAAAATTGAGTCAATAGCACGTGTCTACGTCAAAGCAGTAAAACATCATGTCATCTATCATAACGCATCATAATCAAGGATAAATGTTTTAACATCATAAAAGTCCAGATCACTTGCGAGCAAGTGTCCTCAAAGAATAAGTTTTCTCAGTGTGCCAGAGCGGGATGTTACATACACCCCCTCTTGATCTAAACTTCGTCCCGAAGTTTCTCAGTATAAATGACGAAATAAAAGTACCACAGTATCATAAGTCTATCTATCAAACAAAAATGGAAACTGCTAGCGCATATCATATGCGTCCTCCCAGGTCGTCGAGTGTGGACTATAATTGTCCCACTGGACCATGACCTGGTCTACCGTTTGACGTCGTAACTGTCAAATGCGATGATCTAAGATGCGGACCGGCTCAGCCGTGAGCGCTCCCTCATCCGATATATGAAAGGAACTCATGTCAATCACATGTGTAGGATCACTAATGCAATGTCTCAAAACAGATACACGAAAAACATCGTGCATACGCCTCAAAGAATCAGGCAAGGCTAGTCGATAGGCCATGGGCCCCTTTCTCTCCACAATCTTGAAAGGTCCCACGAACCTAGGAGAGAGTTTATCTCCCTTTCCAAACTTGATCGAACTCTTATGCGGTTTAACCCG
>ML779684.1:678833-690115 GCA_009831015.1 Picea engelmannii | reverse complement strand
TCAAAGCAGTAAAACATCATGTCATCTATCATAACGCATCATAATCAAGGATAAATGTTTTAACATCATAAAAGTCCAGATCACTTGTGAGCAAGTGTCCTCAAAGAATAAGTTTTCTCAGTGTGCCAGAGCGGGATGTTACACATAGTGCAGGTTCCCCAGACTAAGAGGTGTGGTTGCAAAACTCTTGCTCCATAGTTCATCGAAACTATGCGTCTACATGTAGTTTTATGCCAGTGAAAAAAAAATTAAAAAAGAAAATGTGCACTACCATTCACTTTAGTTTTACTGTTCAAAAATTGTCACCAGGTCTAGAGTTGTAACACCCAAAGTACTATAAATAGAGGGCTTGAAAAGCCGTCGAACTGGACAAGTGTTCATAGGGGACATAATGGTCGTCTATAGAACCTACTTGGACAAGGAAAACAAAACTAGATCCATTATACGTGCTGACATGACAGACAAGGAGGTCATGATGAAAGTCACACTGACTATTCCTACACAACTTGTCAAAAAACACGCAAAAATGATATTGCCGGGTAATGGGATATCCATTACAAATTTTAATATATTGCCCAAAACAGTATATGACCGTGGTGATTGTGATCAGATTATTTCGCTCAACGAAACAAGTATTGTGGAAAAAATTCTCGCTGTTTGTTCATAATATTGTTTCATCCCAGATGTGACTATCGACCAACTTGCACAGAGCAGTGATATTTACCCAATCAGAACCATTGGCGCAGCTTTCACACTGGCGAGAAAACTTGGCTCACAACACATTCTCCATATAAAGTATGGAGAGTCAGACAATGACAAGGCAAT
Source organism: Picea engelmannii (assembly GCA_009831015.1). NCBI lineage: Eukaryota > Viridiplantae > Streptophyta > Pinopsida > Pinales > Pinaceae > Picea > Picea engelmannii. The sequence continues at coordinate 689,290 of ML779684.1, read as the reverse complement.
GGTACCACTTTCCATATCCAGTTTTGTCCTTTACTTTCACATGTGCATGTATCCCGGGTAAGTTATACAAATATTGCACTGTTCCATGTTGCAACTGCAATTGATCAATACCTATTCAAATTTGTTTTCTTCAATGGAACAATAATTGCATAAAGGGAAATTTCCACTTATGCTCTTCAAAAATATAACAAAGAAAAGAGATGTTAGAGAAATGATCTTTCACACAACCCAAGCAACATTTGTAACAGAGTTGCGAGCAGACATAGTAAAGGATCTGAAGAAATTAGCTAGCTCTACAACTATTGTGTGTATACATCCACAAAATCATCCACACTTTACTTATACAAATAGCCTTCACCAAATTTTTGCATCTTGTTTTATTATTATTATTTTTTTTAAAGGGGGGGGGGGGTGCGGTGTAGTTGTGTATTATATTGTTCAATGTATTAATTCCTATGCCTGCGTTTCTAGGTTGAATGTGTTTTGGTTGCAACGAATGCGTACTCGACCCCCTTTGAGCCTATATGTGAGAAATGTAACTCTCATGCTTCTGCTTCCGGTTTGATAAGTGATGATACGATTGATTGTCTGCGATACAGTGAAAAATGTCCATATATATATGGACATTTCCTCAATGCTTCCATTCGAACCGTGGACAACACAACCATGCATTGTAAAATTAGGCATCCTCTGTTACAAGATGTGCTTCCTAAGTTGGCAGAATTGTCCTATGAAGCATACCTACAAAAAAAGGAAAGCAATGTCTACATGCTGCGCGACTTTTAGATACACAACAAATTTACTTTAAATGAGGACAATGCAATATTGCATATCGACTGAAGAAGGAAAAAAAAAGAAGACAAGAAAATAAAAATATCAAGCTTTGGTAGGAAACGAAAATATGTCATGTGTCTCTGTAATATTTCTTCAACACCCAGCTGAATGTTCATCGAACTTGAGTACTTGAGATTGCATGCGCATAAGATAATATTGTTCAGTCAAAATATGAGAAGCATGGAAGCAAACCCCATATATCCCATGGCCCCTGTTATTTTCTCATGGGAACATATACCAGATGTAAGAGAAAACCAACGTCGCGACATCTTTTCTTTGTATATCAAATTGTTTGATGCAAAGGTCGATGCGTGATGCTTTATGGAACCTTGTCGGAACTTACTTGCGGCCTGTTTGGAGTTTAGTTGGTTCATGGTTGTATGATTTGTCTATCAATTTGTATATCGCGGAACTCTGAGTGTTGTTTGGAGGACACAAAACAATATAATTGCAATTTTTTTAGCTAGGTAGCCTGCAAGTCCGCCTGTCAATTTGTATGGTGTCGTGATGCAAATGTAGTATGTGTCTTGTTTTAGCACTTTTTCTTGATTAATGAACTTGATAAAATTAATCTCCTGGAATAATTTGAAATAAACGAATATATACTGTGCGATGTCCAATTGTGATATCATATCAACAAGAGGCCCTTAAAATTCAAATTGGTCGTTGTTATGCTTGCGGTGCTAGAATTTAAAAAAGATTTGTTTTGTTTCCTTCATTTTTAAAAAAATAAGAGATTTAACATCCTTTGATAATTTTATGTAATTAAATTGTACAATATCAATATTTAATATTAATAATTTAGTATTTGAAAATATTTTTTTTAGATAATGTTAGATATATAACATATATGTTATATGTTATACATGTAAACAATCGCAATCTTGAACCCGCCAGTCCTGGAGTCCATCTGCTAATTTGTATATCACAGAACTCCGAGTGTTGTTTGGAGGACACAGAACAATAGAAGTGCAATGTTGAGCTAGCCAGCCCGCAGGTCTGCCTGTCAATTTGTATATCACAGAACTCTGGGTGCTATTTGTAGGACATAGAACAATAAAGGCCAAATTTTGAGCCCGAGAACCCGCGATCCAAAAAGTGGCTAAGTATGGAATGAGGGATCCGTACATGCTTTATAAAATCTCATGTCCATACTTTATTAAAGTACATATTTAGTATGTATTACTCGTTTCTTAGAAAATTTCTAGGTGAGGAAGTTGATGGATACACATGTTCAGATTTCCACTTACTTTTATATCACCAACCCGACCAACCGCTTCCCCGTTTCATATTGTACAAAAATTTTGGATCACGAGTTTCCAAATTATACATATTACATGCAATATGTAATAAATATTAGACGTAATATGTATCTTGAGCTCTCTAGTCCTGGAGTCCGTCTGTCAATTTGTATATTGCGGAACTCCGAGTGTTGTTTGGAGGACACAAAATAATAGAAATGCAATGTTGAGCCAACCAACCTGCAAGTCCTCTTGTCAGTTTGTATATCGCGGAACTCTGGGTGTTATTTGTAGGACACAGAGCAATAAAGGCCCAATTTTGAGCCCGCCAGCCCAAGAACTCGCCATCCAAAAAGTGGCTAATTATGGAATGAGGAATCCATACATGCTCTATAAAATATCATGTCCATACTCTATAAAAATACATATTTAGTATGTATTACTCGTTTCTCAGAAAATTTCTAGGTGCGGAAGTTGGCAGATACACATGTTCAGATTTCCACTTTCTTTTATATCACCAGTCTGATGGACCACTTCCCCGTTTCATATTGTACAAACTTTTTGGAACACGAGTTTCCGAATACTCAGGTTTTTATTTTAAATAAGATATTTAACATCCTTTAATAATTTTATGTAATTGAATTGTACAATATCAATATTTAATATTAATACTTTAGTATTGAAATTAATGTTTTTAGATAATGTTAGATAGTTGATAGGGATCACCTTCCATAAACAATCACAATCTTGAGCCTGCCAGCCGTGGAGTCCGTCTGTCAATTTGTATATCGCGAAACTCTGAATGTTGTTTGGAGGACACAAAAAAATAGATGTGCTTGTGCTATCATATCAACAAGAGGCCCTTAAAATTCAAATTGGTTGTTGTTATGCTTGCAGTGATAGAATTTAAAAAAGCTTTGTTTTGTTTCCTTCATTTTTTTTAAAATAAGATATTTAACATCCTTTGATAATTTTATGTAATTAAATTGTACAATATCAATAGTTAATATTAATAATTTAGTAATTGAAAATAATATTTTTAGATAATGTTAGATATATAACATATATGTTATATGTTATACATGTAAACAATCACAATCTTGAGCCTGCCAGTCCTGGAATCTGTCTGTCAATTTGTATATCGTGGAACTCCGAGTGTTGTTTGGAGGACACAAAATAATAGAAGTGCAATATTGAGCCATCCAACCTGCAAGTTTGCCTGTCAATTTGTATATCACAGAACTTTGGGTGCTATTTGTAGGAAACATAACAATAGAGGCCAAATTTTGAGCCCGCCAGCCCGAGAACCCACGATCCAAAAAGTGGTTAAGTATGGAATGAGGGATCTGTACATGCTTTATAAAATATCATGTCCATACTTTATAAAAGTACATATTTAGTATGTATTACTCGTTTCTCAAAAAATTTCTAGGTGCGGAAGTTGGTGGATACACATGTTCAGATTTCCACTTACTTTTATATCACCAACCCGACTGACAACTTCCTCATTTCATATTGTACAAACTTTTTGGATTGCAAGTTTCCGAATAATACATATTACATGTAATATGTATTACATATTACCTGTAATATGTATTACATATTACACGTAATATGTAATACATATTACATTTATTACATATAGATCAAATCATTTTAAAACTCTGTTAACAAATATGTAACTTCATAATCAGGTCAAAACATTTTAAAACTCTATTATCCAACTTTGTGATGACGTTTTAGTACTTCACAATGATATTATCCAACTCATTGGTGTTTATTAGCATTTAAATCTTTATTTGATCTTACACATCAACAATTTTCTAATATCCAACTCATTTGTATGTATTAGCATTTGAAGCTTGATTATGATCCCATACATCGCTAATTGGTTAATAAGACAAGTATATTCAAAATATACTTGATGTCAATCATAACCTAACCTAGTATAAGAAGTAAGTGAATTAAGAGGTATCAATATGAATTAATGGATGAATTTTCCAATTTACATTATTATTTTGAAAGAGATATTCAATCTTGAGCTCGCCAGTCTTGGAGTCTGTTTGTCAATTTGTATATCGCGTAAATCTGAATGTTGTTTGGAGGACACATAACAATATAAGTGCAATGTTGAGCCATCCATCTCGCAAGTCCGCTTGTCAATTTGTATATCGTGAAACTCTGGGTGCTATTTGTAGGACACAAAACAATAGAGGCTCAATTTTGAGCCTGCCAGCCTGAGAATCCACGATACAAAAAGTGGCTAAGTATGGAATGCAGAATCCGTACATGCTCTATAAAATCTCATGTCCATACTTTATAAAAGTACATATTTAGTATGGATTACTCGTTTTTCAGAAAATTTCTAGGTGCGAAAGTTGGCACATTCACATCTTCAGATTTCACTTACTTTTATATCACCAGCCTGATCGATCGCTTCCCCGTTTCATATTGTACAATTTTTTTTGTCTAATTAAATTATACAATGTCAATATTTAATATTGAAAACAATGTTATTAGATAATGTTACATAGTTGATAGGGATCACCATCCGTAAACAATCGCAATCTTGATCCCGCCAGCCTTGGAGTCCGTCTCTCAATTTGTATATCGTGGAACTCTAAGTGCTGTTTGGAGGACACAAAACAATAGAAGTACAATGTTGAGCCAGCCAGCCTGCAAGTCTGCTTATCAATTTATATATCGCAGAATTTTGGGTGCTATTTGTAGGGAACGAAACAATAGAGGCCCAATTTTGAGCACGCCAGCTCGAGAAGCCTCGATCCAAAAAGTGGCTAAGTATGGAATGCAGGATCTGTACATGCTCTATAAAATATCATGTCCATGCTTTATAGAAGTACATATTTAGTATGTATTACTCATTTTTTCAGAAAATTTCCAAGTACGAAATTTGGTGGATTCACATCTTCAGATTTCACTTACTTTTATATCACCAGCCCAACCGACCGCTTCCCCATTTCATATTGTACAAAATTTTTGGCTCGCGTTTTTTCGAATAGGAGAGTTACTAGATAGTCAGGTTCAATATTGCATTTCCATTGTTCCATCGCCTGCAAACAACACCCTGACTTCTGCGATCTACAAATTGGAAAACAAATTGAAATAAAAGAATATATACTATGCGAAGTCTAATGAAACAATCATATGAACAAGAGGACATTAAAATTCAAATTCGTCGTTTTTATACTTGCGGTGAAGCTAACAATACAATTTGTTTACTTAAACATCCAAAAACTGATTTTCTTGTAACTTTTCGACGCTTCTCTTATACAAACGGATCCTGGAAACTATAAACATCGCTCGCTATATCTATTCCTTGATTGAAGAACCTGTTAACATTTTTAATGCACTCCATAGTTACTATTAATACCATCAATGGTGCTTTCTTACACCAATTCCTGCTTCCAAAAATTTCCATCTTCTTTCTCTTTTGCCCTCTGCTTTCCCTTTCTTTACTTATTCGTTTTTTGGAAAATGTCTAGGTGCAGGATTTGGCAGATTCACGTATTCATATTTCCATTGTTACTTTAATATCACTAGCCCGACCAACTACTTCCCTGTTTCATATTGAACAAACTTTTTGAATCGCAGGTTCCTGAATAGGCGGGTTCAACATTGCATTTCCAATGTTCCACCGCCTGCAAATAGCACCCAGACTTCCGCGATTTACAAAGTAGGAAACAAATTCCCCTTCATCTCGTATGATTTCTCTTTCTATTTATTTGGTCCTTTTTTCGAATGTCTCATGCTTTTATATACAACACCCAAATCTCAACAATATACAAATTGCCCTCTCGACATTGGGCTTCCACTGTTTCCCTATGCACAAACAACACCCAAAATTCCGTGATATACAAATGGATGGTCGATATCTGTCACAAATGAAATATGACCATCAACCCCTCACGTCTCCTGGGTATATCTTCTGACACTTTTGTTTTGTAACCCACCCGATCGTTATCCATACTTGGGGAATTTCTTGGAATCTCTTTCACGGGTTGGCGGGTGGACGAAATGTACAATGCTTGGTCACTCTTCGCCATCACCGCTACCTTCGTACTTATTTCCAGATATGCAATTATTAATCTTTAATGCTAGTAGTTCATCTTGCAGGAACCGTTAATATTGTCATTAATGTCTGGAAGGCCGGAGAAGATTTGTCATTACTATGAATTAAACCAAGATTTGCGGAGAAGAGTGTTATCCTTTCCAAGCATTCATTTCAAACATGATGTAATATATTTCGTGCGCCGGTCGATTGACGCCTTTAATAATTCTCTAATTCTTAATCTCTATTTGTTGTCACCGCCACCTTCACACTTTTTTCTAAATATGCAATTAGTGAGCTTTAATGGTAACAACTCATTAGACACGAACCCTAGAGATTGTCATTGATCGACAAAATTCTCGAGGAGATATTCCATTGATACACATTAAGCCATGATTTGTGGAGGGTTATATTATCCCTCCCCAATTTTCATTTAAAACATCGTTTGGAGAAAACAAAAATTATCGTTAACTTGTGGCAGCAGTTCTGTCCAGATACAGTAAACACATTCGGGCATGATGGCCAGAGGTTACAGTATTCTAGGGCATATTCTTACTACTCATCTCCCTCTGACCAAGAGCAAAAAAGAAGATGGTCCCTTGGTACACCGAGAGATATATTTCAAGCCAAAGAATTCCAAGGCAACCTTGCCTGCTCAGAGAACATGTCCAGTTGCATTGATGGATGATGCTGAGGTTGATGTCATGGATTCCGAGCTGGAAGAAGATGATATGATGGGAAATGATATGAAAATGGATGATGGAAATGAAGAGATTATTCCCTCTCCTGCGCCCAAATTGAAATCAACAATAATAGGCGGAACTTCTCGGCTCAGTGATGGCGGTCCTAACAACACCAAAATAAGGAGTTTTAGAAAAGAAACCGATGTTGAACGCAATAGCCGCTTTTCATATCGAATTAGGAATTCCAAAGGTCCAAATTAGTCTGTTCTGGGTGGAAGACTTTCACTATAAGGAAATGATATGTTGATGCTCCCAGATATATATTTGAAGCCAAAAAAATATTCAATTGCGGGACTGCTGTCCTGTTCTTTAGATATACAATTAACATCTTCGGGAATGAGGACCATAACTCCCACTGGTGCAAGGCATATTTCTACTAGTCATCTCCTTACACCCAGAATGGACTAATTTGGGCCTCTAGAATTACACGTGCAACCTGTGTCCCTGAAGTTTTTCGACTGTGGAGAGGCGGTTTCTTGGTGTGTCCTAACTTTTAGTTAAGGGATATTCCTTTTTCCCTGCAACATTTTTTGTCTTCTTCCTCATGGGAATATTATGAGAGCTATCAATTTTACCACAGGCTGATCCATCGAGGAGAAAACTGTAAGGCTTTCCTAAAAAAAGGCATGGTAATCAGTTTTGTATGCATGTTGAAGAGCATCTCGATGGCTCCTGCATACTGTGGATCCCGTGCCTGTGTTTGTGGAAGATACGTTCAATGTTTTGGCCCAAATAATTGGGTCCAATTCCTAAGGATATATGTACACTACTCAGTGTTTTTTTTTGTTTAAATGGATTTTCTATTTTTTTTTTTCCTTGGAGTGTTTGTTGCTACTTTTCTGGATTTAACGCCTCTTCTCATTGGCATGGTTCGATAGTATTGTAGTTATTCGATATTGTATTTTCTTAGGTAATTTGATCTAAGATGGAGCATCTAACAATTATATGACAATGTACTATGTCGATCCACCAGGATTTTATGCAAACAAAAAATGGATTGCACACAATTTCAAACCAACGTTCAATTCTATTTGCAATGCATATAGAACGCAATACCAAATTACAATGTTGCAAGAAAATCATCATTCTTGTTTCTAGACATGCAATTATTAAGCTTTAATGATAACAACCCATAATGCAAGAAGTTTAATACTTAAGTTAATATGTTACAGTCATGGAAGAATGTATCAAGAACACACTTACACCCATTTTTTAAATCCTTTAATAATTTTATGTAATTAAATTGTACAATATCAATATTTAATATTAATAATTTAGTATTGAAAATTATGTTTTTAGATAATGTTAGATAGTTGATAAGGATCACCATCCGTAAACAATCACAATCTTGAGCCATCCATCCCTGGAGTCCGTCTGTCAATTTATATATCGCGGAACTCCGAGTGCTATTTGGAGGACACAAAACAATAAAAGTGCAATGTTGAGCCAACCAGCCCACAAGTCCACCTATCAATTTGTATATCGCAGAACTATGGGTGCTATTTGTAGGACACAGAGAAATAGAGGCCCATTTTTGAGCCTACCAGCCTGAGAATCCGCGATCCAAAAAGTGGCTAAGTATGGAATGCAGGATCCGTACAAGCGCTATAAAATCTCATGTCCATACTTTATAAAGGTACATATTTAGTATGTATTACTCGTTTTTCAGAAAATTTCTAGGTGCAGAAGTTGACAGATTCATGTCTTCATATTTCACTTACTTTTATATCACCAGCCCGATTGACCCCTTCCCTGTTTCATATTGTACACACTTTTTTGTCTAATTAAATTGTACAATATCAATATTTAATATTAATAATTTAGTATTGAAAATAATTTTTTTAGATAATGTTAGATAGTTGATAGGGATCACCATCCATAAACAATCGCAATCCTGATCCTACTATCCCTGGAGTCTGTTTTTCAATTTGTATATCGTGGAACTCCGAGTGTTGTTTGGAGGACACAAAACAATAGAATTGCAATGTTGAGCCAACCAACCCGCAAGTCTTCTTGTCAATTTGTATATCACATAATTCTGGGTGTTATTTGTAGGGCACATAACAATCGAGGCCCAATTTTGAGCTCGGTAGCCCAAGAACCCGCGATCCAAAAAGTGTACATGCTCTATAAAATCTCATGTCCATACTTTTTAGAAGTACATATTTCGTATGTATTACTCGTTTTTCGAAAAATTTCTAGCTGTGGAAGTTGGCGGATTCACATATTTAGATTTCACTTACTTTTGTATCACTAGCCCGATCGAACGCTTCCCCATTTCATATTGTACAAACTTTTAGGCTCGCATTTTTCCAAATAGGTGAGTTACCGGATATGCGGGTTTAGTATTGTGTTTCCATTGTTTCACTGCCTGCAAACAACACCCAGACTCCGACCGACCGCTTCTGCATTCCATACCTAGCCACATTTCCGATTGCAGATTCCCGGGGAGGTGGGTTCTAGGGTGCACTTCCATTGTTCCGTCACCTCCAAAGAGCACCCACAGTTTCGCGATATACAAATTTACAACTGGATTGTCACATCATAACCTCTTCCTCGTTACACAGTTTTCACTCAAAAGTTTCAAGAGCTACAGTTTGACCGTCAGGTCCTCACGTCTCCTGTGAAACTATTGTCACCCCATTTTTGAAGCCCATCCGTCTGCTTTCCATACTTCTCCATTTGTCTGAATCTCTTTCACGGATCGTAGGGTTGGTGGGTTCATGAAATATCCAATTCCTAATCACTGTTTCCTGTGCCTGCCACCTTCGCACTTCTTTCCAACCAAGTCCGACCGACCGTTTCCCTATTCCATTCTTGGTCACTTTTTCCATTTCCAATTCCTGGATAGGCGGACTAAAGATTTCCCTTCCATTGTTCCATCACATGAAAACAACAACTACAGTTCCGCAAATATACATATCGACCGCTGGGCCACCCCACCATACAATATTCCCTTTTATGCATTTTGCAGTAAAAAATTCCAATACATACAATTTGAACGTCGACCTTCACCTCTACTAGCAATCCCCTTTAACCCTATTTTGAAACCTGTCCGACCACTTTTCATGCTTCACCATTCCTTTCTTGCACTCTTCCCTTTTACGCATTTTGCAGTTAAAATTTCCAAGACATACAATCTGACCGTTCTCCCTCGCCTCTACTGAGAATTCCCTGTATTTTGAAAACCGTGCCACCTCTTTTCACATTTGGCCATTCCTTATTTGCACTTGTTTATAATAAAAGAGTCTTATTTATAATAAAAAAACTAAATTAAGGCATTAGGTCTTGCAATTCCGCAATTATACAAACCGTCCACTGAACTGCACCATCATGCCCTCTTTCGTTTTAGGTGTTTTGTAGTAAAAAATTATGACTCATGCAATTTCACCGTTGGACACTCACCTTTCCTCATTATCTCCTGTAAACCTATTTTGAAGCTCATCCAACCATTTTTCATACTTTTCCATTCCTTACTTTCTCTTCCCCGTCTCCGTCACCTTCACACATGTTTATAATAGAAAAATGTTTATATATATATATATATATATATATATATATATATATATA
>ML779684.1:602929-628202 GCA_009831015.1 Picea engelmannii | reverse complement strand
GCAATTTGAGACCCACCTACTTTCCCTAAATCATTATTAATTTAATTTTTAATGACAATCCTCTAAAAATTCTCTGCCGTCCAAGTGTCACTCATCCCCCATCTTTCTCCATAAATATTTTCTTTAATTTAAATAAAAGACTCATTTCCCTCACTTCCCCTAAAGTCGCTCCTTAAATTACTCCTAGGGTTCCTAGATCCCCTCTCATGCTTTTAATGACTTTCCTAAAATGAAGTTGCTGATTTTTAATAACTCCTTAATTGCTGATTACTTTTTTCTTTTTACCCTATGTTCCCTTACTTTCCTTTATTAAGTTTCCTTTATTACAAGTTTCCTTATTTCTCTTATTTATTTCTCTCTTTTTATTTTTAAACCCAAAATATAAATGCGCTTATTAATCCTTTCTATATTTTTAAATTCACTACTTTTATACTCTCACATGTTTTTAACTTTATATTCCTTTTTACCATAACACCACGTATTTTAATTAATTTATTCCCTTTCTTCACTTTACCGCCTTTAATTTTAAGAAGACTTTAATTAACACCTAGGAGGGTTTTAGTTTACGCCCTTATGTTTATTTTGTAGGATCTTTTCTTAGGGATTATCAAAGTTTTATCTTAGAGATGTTTTTAAAATTAGGTTTAGATTTGAACTAGGCGACAATTAATTAGGGGAGTCGTTTTAAGAATTTCATCAGGCGTTAAGGTCTCAGGGTCATCTAGGCTGTCTCATCATCATCATCAATGCGACGTGTCCTTCAGGATGCACTACGTGCTCTAAGGGTGCCACTCGCCTCATTTGCCTCTGTGGCGCGACGTTCCCTTCAGAATGCACCACGTGCTCCAAGGGTGCCACTCGCCCACTTGTGTTTTTTTTTTTTGCGCGACGTGCCCTTCAGGATGCACCACGTGCTCCAAGGGTACCACTCGCCGACTTGACTATTTGGTAGACATCTATAACCCCTGGAGTCAACACTCCGCCAGGTGAAATTGTGGGAGACTAAGGGTTCTAAGGAATAAGGCCCCCGCCTTATTTCGCGCCCCTTAGAATCATCGTGAGCGACTGTCGCAGTCTTCCCTCACGACATCGTGGGTCCTCTCGAACTAGGTAATCGTTAACCTACAGTTCGAGCCACGACGAGAGTGCTAGCAGGCTGTGGCAGGGTTGCTGTCCTCGCCTCTCCCTCAACCTCTCTGGAAATCATGTGTGGCCCCTTTACTCCATATGTGAGTCTGGTCGGAAAGCTATCGTCAGCCTGCATCATCAACCATCGTGTTAGAACGTCAACAACATATCATAAAATCAATATCATATCATCAAAACAAAGCAATGTCACTGTAAATGAATCAACCCAAATAGCCCACTCCCTGACTCAGTCCGGAGTCCAAGGGGGTTCCACTGATGCCTCTGCATCCTCAAGGTCCGAAACCCTGCACACTCAATGAAACTGAGTCAGCAGCACATGTCTACATCAAGTAGTAAAACATCATGTCGTCTATCAGAACGCATCATAATCAAGCACAAATGTATTAATATTAGAAAAGTCCAGATCACTTGCGAGCAAGTGTCCTCAAAGAATAAGTTTTGTAAGTGCGCCAGAGTGGGATGTTACAATATATATTACACATAGATTAAAAATGAATATATTACTCATAGATTTAAAACGAATATATTACACAGATTTAAAACAAATATTACACAGGTTTAGAGACTTACCTCTTGCATACGCAATGACCTCCCGGGGACCTTGGTTGCGCTCCCGTCGACTGCACTCGCGACCTCTCGGCGACCTTAGCAAACACAACCACTCACAAAAACCTCTCTGTGCTCACGACAACCTCCTTGCGCTCACACGACTGCTAACAAGGTCACGACAACCTCCTTGTGCTCACGCGACTGCAAATGCTTACCACATGAAAATTTTGAAAAACATTCTAATTTCAATGTGTTGTTCATATATAAACCATCTTTCGGCCGAAAGATAATTTGGCCAAATAAATGTTCGACTGAACTATTTTTCGGCCGAACCATTATTCGACCGAAAATAGATTGTCGGAAAGAAAATACATGGCCGACCAAATTTGTACATGCAAATCAAGGGGGTGGTTATTGCACCATTCGATTTGACATTTATGTTTTCGGCCAAAAAAAATATCTTTCGGTCAAAAAATATTATTAGTTCGGCCGAAAAAATGTTTTTCGAAATTTTGGAGACCTGATTGTAACGAAAGTGTAACCCACCTTCGTGATTTCACCCAACTATACATAATATAATATAAAATATACATAATATATATAGTTTATATAATATAAACTATATATAATTTATGTTATACATAATATATATATTATGTATAATATAAACTATATATAATAACAATAATAATAATAATCTATTTTTAAGGTCACGGTCAAGCCAACACACCAAATTGGTGTATGAGACCCCTTGTTTGTGGGACAAGGGGCCCCCCTCTGCCCAACGATTTGACTGGTAAAGTCTACAAAGGTATACATACCCTACCCCCTCTGGATTTGAACCTGTTATATATAGTTTATATTATATATATTATGTATAGTTTATATATAATATAAACTATATATAATATATATAGTTTATATTATATATAAATTATATATAGTATACAAACTATTTTTTTTTCTCCACCCCACCCTCATATATGAGGATGGGGTGGGGAAAATAAAAGAGAAATGTATAATGTTTAATTATTTATTAAATCTAGTATAAGGTAAGCATATTCATGGTTACCATATTGGTCTTGCATTGCTAGAAGTTTTGGGTATGGGAATTTTTTTTTGACAAAGCTTGCTACTTTGTTGGATGAATGAAGTGTCACGTAAGAAAGGGCTTGTAACAATTCTAGATATAATATTTTGTCTCGCTAGTTGTTTTATGGTTCTATCCTATTTTATGGCCACTTTGGTTGGCTTTAATTGGTTAAGTAATAACATTCCATTGTTTGAAAGTAGGCTACAAATCCATCCACCAAAATATATGAGTCTTAAGAAGATACACTGAAGTGTTCTAATGAGATCATTACAAAAGAGAAATCCATTTATAGTACTTATCATGATGAAATATAAGTTACAAAGAAACAAAATGTGGGTTTTTTTGTTCAATGCTTATTAAGAGTATTTCAATTAATTGTTTCTTATTTCTTCCTCCCATGGATGGAGTATTTTCAAGTTCACTCCATATTAAGTAATTTTTCATGGAATGCATGAATGGGTTCCATGAGTATTCTCAAAATTTTTATTTATTCATTAACTCTAGTATAAGGTAAGGATATTCATGGTTACCATATTGGTATTACATTACTAGAATTTTTGTATATGGGAAAACAATTTTGATCACAAAGTGTGTTGCTTTGTTGGATGAATGAAGTGTCACCTAGGAAAGGGCTTATAACAATTCTAGAATTAATATTTTGTCTCTCTAGTTTTTTTATGGTTCTATCCTCTTTTATTGCCATTTTGATTGGATTTAGTTGGTTAAGTAATGACATACAATTGTTTGAAATTAGGCTAAGAATTCATCCTCCAAAATATTTGAGTCTTCTGAAGATATACTAAAGTGTTCTAATGGGATCATTACAAAATAAAAATCCATTTATAGTGCTTATCATGATTAAATATATGTTGCAAAGAAACAAAAGGTGGGATTTTTTTCAATGTTTATTACAAGTATTTCAATTAATTGTTTCTTATTTATTCCTCCCATCGATGGAATGTTATCTCTCACTTTTGACATAAAATACGCCATTATATAAAATTGGGTGAATATACCCTCCACCCATATATTCGATTCTTCCAAAGATATACTAAATAATTCCAATGAGATCATTATACATGGAAAATACATGTATAATATTGATCATGATGTGATGTGGCATATTGCACTATAATGAAACAAAAAGTGGGGCTCTCCTTCATTAAGTATTTAAATTTATTGTTTCTTATATCTTCCTCCCATGGATAGAATCTTTTCATTCAATTTTAACTAACATCACACCATTTTCATTAAGTATTTAAATTTATTGTTTCTTATATCTTCCTCCCATGGATATAATCTTTTCATTCAATTTTAACTAACATCACACCATTTTCTAAAAGTAGGCCAATATACCCTCCTCCCATAGATTTGAGTCTTCCTAAGATATACTGAAGTGTCATGATGAGAATATTTCAAAAGAAATATCCTTGTACAATAGTCATTTTGATCTGACACGCACTACAATGAAGCAAAATGTGGGGTTCTCATTATTTGTTTACTGCAATTATTTGGTTTAATTATTTCTTATAAATTCCTCCCATGGATGGAATATTATCTTTCACATTTGGCTAATAGCACACCATTGTCTGAATTAGGCCAAGATGCCCTCCCATAGATTCGAGTATTTTGAATATATATTGAAGCATGTTAAGGAAATCATTACAAAGGAAATGTCCATGTATATTTATAATGATGTGTGTTCTGTAGTGACTCAAATGGTGGGGTTCTCATTCTTTCATTATTTCAACCCTATGGCTTATGTTCTTATTACTTACCATTTAAAAATTAATATAATATTATGTCTATACATGCATTACTGTGATGTTGGTAGATCCAAATAGATATCTTTGAGATATTTCTTCTAATAGTGATGATAGTTCTACAAGAGAGAGGAAGGATGATTGAGTGTGAGATCAACTAGAGGTAATATTAAAAGGTAAAATTTTCAAAGACATATATACTATTTTAATGCTAAAGGAGGATGATTCTATTATGATAATTAGAGAAATGATGATATGAAGGTGCCAATGTAGATCAATCATCTTGTCAAGAAGTGGAATTCCAACCCACTTATTGAGTTGGACAATGATTTTATATTTAATGGGAACCATCTTCTTGCGAATGAGTGCAACCGTCACATCTCTTCTCAAAGATAAGCCGCCACCATTCCAACAAGCTTGTTTTCCGCTGCATTTTACAGTTTCAACTTATTTCCTTATTGAATAGAAAACTAGTTTTACTGTATCTCTGTTGTTTTTTGTTAAGCATCTTTTAAAATATGTATTCATTATTTTCTGCTCATAAAATCTGGATCAACATTCTCATGAAATTTTCCAATTTTCACCCAATTATCATGTCGTTGAATTAGATCAACCAATGTTAGACCATATTCATAATATGGATTCATCCATTGATACCTTGATACCTAGAGACCTGAATTCTAATGACACCATCATGATCAAATTTCCACATGGATAAATGTAATCACGCCACGCTTACCTATTCCATAGAGGCACATCAATCCCAATTTAAAAACACATTAACATGGTTTCTAACGAAATTAATAGGATTAACTGACATTATTATACATGTTAAGGAATGATAGGATTAACAAATCATATCCACACCTCCTCTCTTATCCAAAAACAACCCCCAAAATGGGTCAAATATCTTCATATAAGAAGAGTACACCTGGGTCCACAATCTAATTCCAATGTTGGGCATCCTTCTAAAGTAGGTGTTTTAACCTTGTAAACATTTATTTATGTCCACCTAGAACCTCGTGATAACCTCCTCTAAAGGAGGTCAAAAATCCTCTAGGTGAGTGAAAACTTGGTTGTGAAATATGTCTAAGGGTCCACATTAACTCTCCAATTTTGAAACATACATTAAGTATGTGAAGTTCCTTGAAAAACATGTAATGACAACTAGGGATAATTTTAAGGATGGAAATTTATTTTAAAAGGTAGAAATCTTGACGAATATTACTAGGCTTTAATATGCAAACTATAACATGTTTGGTGATATTTTTTTTAAAATATTCAAATTTCTAAGGATTTTATATAGTTTTTATAAAAATTTGTTGATTTTTAAGGTAAAATAATTTTATCCTATAGAATATGGGTGAATAATTTTTAGAAAAAATGGAAATTGGCGAATCATTTTTGGAAAATTATACCATGGGCAATATATAGTCCCTAATTTTTTCCTGATGATAGCCAAAGGAATATTGATGGTGAGATGTGCCTTAAAATACATATAAGTACCTCCAAATGTGTAGACAATCCTCCAAATATGTGGTAAAAACTCGATTTTTCATATGAATGAGGTATGAGGTGAATTCTCACCCTCATCCATCCAAGTAATCTACTACATTGATCGACCATGAGTATTACCAAGCTAAGATCAAACATAATTATGTTCTCCAAGATTCTTCTCATAACGTTCAATTATCACTACTCTCCAAAGGGTTAACACCCCATCCACTTTGCTTGTTGAGAAAATAATGCCTCAAAAACTATAAAAATAACCATACATTTTTAGCTGGTAACAATGATTATACACAACATGGTTAGTTTACAATACTATACTTCCTTACTTTTTCACTTGCCAATATTTTATACACTGTTGTTCCAAAAAAATGATGATTTTTTGTCTTCCAAGTAGGAAATAATGATATTGACACTAATGTCTCATCCTTTAATATAATATTGTCAAGTTCTAATTCTACTAAGACTTATTGAGATGAGATGAGTGAACCAATTCTTCTACTAAGTTTTATTGTCTTACGTTGTGTATTCATTGGTGCAAATAGTAAAATGACTAAAAATGGCGATAAAAGTGATTAAAATGAACTTTACATTCAATTTTTACAGGAAATAAAAATAGAGGACAATGTGATGAATATTTCTCTCATAACTACCAAAGGTAATTATATATATTTCCCTATGTTTTTTCTATGCAATCCTCATCAAATAGTTCTACATTTTTCCCTTTGAAAATGACCTATTCAATAGTTTAGAATAGTGTTACTTGCAGTCTCAACTTTGACCTTGAGAATGATGATGATTCATGGCCATAAGAGCTCAACAACAATTGATGATGTTTTCAAGATATTATGACTATGAATCATCATCATTGTTAGGTTCAAAATCAATACCATAGGAAACATTCCTTCACATCATTAGTATTGTTTTTCAAAGGGAATAATTGAAGAACTATGGGATGTGGATTGCATACAAAAATTCCCACTTCATGTCTATATATCAATGTATGTACATCATTCTGATTTCCTTCAAATTGATATAGTGATGTTTGTACATCATTTTTATTTACTTCATGTCATATATCAATATCCATACATCATTTTGATTCTCTTAGCATTGGCCTACCCACATCCATAAGATATGAATTTATAGCTTCCTATTGATTTAACAATCTTTAAGGTCATCATAAAATTGATGTTTCAAGGAGAAACAAATATCAGACACCTGTCAGTATATCAACATGATGAAATGTATATTTACCAATTTTCTTTTTCGGGGACATTTCTATGGAAAAGTTTACAAAATGATGAAAAATTTAAAGTAAATTAAAATAGAACAATATTCTTGAAAAACCCGATTCTTGATGTGTAAATGTTGAAACAATATCATATACATGTTTCTTTTTACCTCAAATCTAGTAGTGTTAGTTTTTATATATATATATATATATATATATAATGAAATGAAAAAAACATTCAAATAAAAAATAAGCATATTTTTTGGCTTCAAAAATTTCACATTCACATACAAAAATATTAATTATCATATATATATATATATTAAATGAAATAAAAAAACAATTCAAATAAAAAAAACATATTTTTTGGCTTCAAAACTTTCACATTCACATATAAAAATATTAATTATATTTTATATTCTTTTTTTTTTTAATGAAATGAAAAAACCATTCAAATAAAAAATAAACATATTTTTTTTTGGCTTCAAAACGTTCACATTCACATACAAAAATATTAAAAATAAGGATCAAAACTTTCACATTCACATACAAAAATATTAAAAATAAGGCTCAATGTAAAGAAAACAATTGTATGAATAACAATAATGCAATAAAAATAAAAATATATTACAAGTTAATATCATTTGTATTACAGATCTAAAATAAAAATATTAGGAAATTTGTTTTATGAATTTTAAGTATCTCTTCACACTTGTTTTTTCCAATATTTTAGAAAAGCACAAATATTAGATGATATAAATCCATCTTTTTTAAAATGACTATCATAGAGGAAGTTTAAAACACTTTTTGTCTTTATTATACAAACTATGGTACATTGCTTCATCTACAATCAATATATTTGGTTTATCATATCTTTCTTTGGAAATATCCAAAAGTTTAGATAAAATCAATATATTTGGTTTATCATATCTTTCTTTGGAAATATCCAAAAGTTTAGATAAATTCATTTGGTAGGTAGGAAGCAGACTTCTTGTACGACCTTCTAGCATTTGTTCATTTCATAGTGAGATTTACCTCAATTTAAGACAAATTTGACATCCTTTATCCATTCCAACTTTCGAATGAAAATAATAATTTTATTATTTTACAAGTAAACCATAAAGAAAAGTAAAACATTTCCCTCGCATCTTTTAACAAGTGTGATAATAATTGTAAGGAGCATATTTTGAATTTAGATTTGAATGTTGTCGTTATTTTCATGAAAAAACTTGGTCCTACTAAATCTAATCATTTTATTCAGAATATTGAGAATTGTGTTTGAACTGAAATCAATAATATGAAATGATTTAAATTCTAAAAATAAATAAGAAATTGTAATCATTTTATTCAGAATATTGAGAATTTTTTTTGAACTGAAATCAAATATATGAAATGATTTAAATTCTAAAAATAAATAAGAAATTGTAAATCTAAAAAAAAAAAAAATAGTATTAAGATAGTATCTATACATGTTATAATTAAAAAAAAGGGGCCTAAGACAATAAACAAATCCATGTATTCATTTTCTTCAAGAAGGTTTGCAACAAATTTCTTCAACGGTTAAGGGGTATATGAAAAATGAATCCATTATCCCTTTATTTATCAATCATACTACATGAGGTATTATGTAATTTTAATTTAAAATAATCATCCATAATTTGATGATACATTGCTAGCTAGGGTACCAAAAACTGTGAAATCATTTACTCATAATTTGATGCAATCTTAGTTTAAAAATATTTAAATTATGATGAGGGTGGGGGTGTGGGAAATATTAGAGAAAATTTATTATACATTTTCTCTAATATTTCCGCGACCCCCCACCCTCATATTATGAGGGTGCGGGTGGGAGGAATAATAGAGAAAATGTATAATACATTTTTTCTAATGGGGGTGGGGGAATAATAGAGGAAACTTATAATAATAAGTTTCCTCTATTATTTCCCCCACACTCACCCTCATACTAAATTTCCTCTATTATTTCCCCCACCCCCACCCTCACCCTCATACTTGATATGAGGGTGAGGGTGGGGGAATAATAGAGGAAACTTATTAATTTCACTAAAGGTAAATTAGTTAAAAGTAAATAGTATATGGAAACAAGGTGAAACAAGAAAAAAATCATAACTTCCTAGTATTGTAATCAATTATCTAACTTCGAACGAAGATCCTCACCTAAATTCCTAATGAATTAAATGTAGCACTTTATATGAAACAATGAATAATGTACCTCATGTGTGTTGGACCACCATCATTGGATTAACTATGCTAATCAAGTGAATGAGATGAGCTATGATGAGTGGGGAGGAATATGAGGGGATTATATTTGTGGAGAATGCTAAACAACATCTCTAGGATCATTGTCTTCAATGTGGATCATGGAAAATGATCTCCTCTAGTTACCCCTAGGTGAGAGGGGGTAACAGGGTTTATAAGGGATAGCGATGACATGGGCTATATAGGGGTTAAAGGTTATATGTATTAGAGAGTTTAAGGTTAAAGGGTTATACTGGATAAGGATTATATTCAATAGGGGTTATATGGGATAGGGATTAGGGGTGAAATAGGTTATAGAGGTAAGGGGTTTTAAGGTTGATGGGTCATAGGCACAAGGATTTAGTAGCTATATGGATTACATGTTATAGGGGTTAAAGGTTATAGTGGTTTAGGTTATAGGGGCCAAGGGATTTATGGGTTATGTACTTGGGGTGGAAGGTTATAAGGGTGTAGGAGGGAGGGGTATAAGGTCCTATTTTAAATATATGTTGAAATGTTGCAATGTGATGAAAAATGGAAAATACCTTGAATTATATCTTCTTTGTGTGAGGTTCTAGTTTTGATTACTTCATTCAATATACTAAAATGGGGGTCCCATTTTCACTTTTAATGATAAAATTTATGTAAATTAAAGTAAAATGTTTAAGTAAATATCAACGTTCTTGAATATTAAATATAATGCAAAAAGTAGTCCACTAATTATGTATTATGTTATTTTCACAATTGGGATGTAAATAAAGACATACCTAGAGATTCATTTTTTGATGCAACTATTAATGTAACTAGGGATGTAATTGTATCCCTAGTTACACTCCACTAGATTTAGTCATTAATAAGTATGTTATTAAGGATATAATTTTGGTCATAGTTATGGTTTCTCTAACACCATATTTTCCCCATGACCATAGTTATGTCAAGAATTCATATAATATGATTATGAAGCATGAAATTATGATATTTATTAATACAAAATATGAGACAACTGACTAAGAGGGAAAATAATTGAGTACTATCCATGATATCACATGTGGGATTGATGAAGGGAATTGGTGAGGTGGAGTGGATGAACTTCAATGAAGAAAATATGAATCTTTATGAACACTCCAACCTGCACCTGTAAATTGAATGCATCACCTGTCAGCGTGCTTGAATCATCTAAGAGCCACATGATTGGTTATGGAAGACCAATATTGATGTTTGAAGTAGTTATGATTGTTGACATTTTTGATTTCTTGAAGAGGAAAGGGTCAGTTAAAACCTGATAGAAGAAAACCCTTAGATTTCCCCTTCAAATTTGGGAAACCCGACTGGAGGTCACGTCTGATAGAAGCCACGAGAATCCCAAGGAGTTGATGGAGTAAAAGGCTAAAGGTGGAAAAATATCACAATATAGGATGAGAACAGGAGAAATATGATGAATCAAAGTAAGAGAGTAAGAAATGAATATTACAAAGGTCTGGGAAGTTGAAAACATGTTCTCACAGAGGGCCACAGAGATGTAATGAGTTGCAGATTCATTGATCCAGATTCTGCTGGGAACGGAAATAGATAAAATGAAAATATAGTAGAGAACATAGAAATATAGTGAAACCCAACTTCTATTAATGAATAAGATAGAAAAACACTATAGAACACAAACTTGCAGAATGTGGTAGATTATCTCTAAAGAGAAAGAGATGTTGGCTATGCTTCATTCACAACAATATTTACATTACACTCCATTGCATGCTTAAAGGGCCTCCTTCACCTCAATTATATAATAGAGAGTGAGAGGAGAACAATTATGATGATGCGTGTCAGATAAATTGGTCTAAGTTTATAAAATGCCATAGGCTTGTAAAACACTAGGAATTCTTGGGAGGTCACCCATCCTAGTACTACTCTAGCCTGAGTGTGCTTGAATACGGAGTTATGATGGGATATGTTGCATTAACACTATGTTGTAGGCATGTACATAACACCACTAGGAAATCATTATATGATGTATGTAATTAACAAATGAAGATGCCATTACATTCCATTCCCTATCAAAAGGGTGAATATCACGGTTGATCAAAACCATAGGATCAAAATGTTGATTCAGTGGAAAAGGTGGGTGGCCACTGAAATCCACCTATATCATTCCTCCTTCCTTAGAAAGAAATGGTCCCCATTTCATCAAGTTCCCTCGGGAGATGGGGAAAATTATGCTGAATTTGAACCTTGGTGAGCTACTTTCCTTGTTGAAGTAGATGTCCTACTTGTACTTTACCTGTGGAAGGATGTCATGAACTTGTTGGAGGTGTTGGATCCATTCAATAGATCTGGTTGCATGATATTCCTTGGTTTGAGTGTATGCCTTGGTATGAGTGTGGGAGGACTATGTTGGTGAAGATACAATAAGAAGAGCTATATCAATGGGGGGAAATGGTTGGAACCCCAAGACAAACATAAAAAGGGACGTGGAAAATAAATCTATGTTGAACATATGGAAGACTCTCATTCTCTTCGTGTTCATATACAATGTTGTCGACCTTCTTCTGCTGGATAGAAACATCTTGGGCCGAGGCTGTAGTGGTCGCAGTGAAATTGTGTTTACTTTCTGACTAGATTGTGAAGTGGTGAAACTTTGTGGTTTGAGAGATTACTTTGTGGCATTGCTTTTCTGAGATCAATGAATTGAAAATAGTCAGATATACCTTTGGTACCCTATAGCGCTAACCTCCCAGAGTAAAAATAACACTAAGAGGTCGAGACTCATAGATAGCATGATGTTTCCACATATATGGTTGTACGAAAAGAACATCATAGACTTCAAGTGAGGAAAAATCACACACTACCTCATCCTTGAAGAGCTTGATTCCATATGATAGACGACACTACTATCTAACATGGATGTTTCATTCCTAGATATCTTGACAACCTTAGATGAGATCATGTTCTTCTGACTCCTGATGTCAACAATGAAATGTAGTGGGGTCTTGTTTACCCACATCTGTGAGTGGAAGAGGCACTCCCCCTCCTCAAGCTCCTCTGATTCTTTTGGTTGTATTGTTATGGCCACAATGGTACCATTAGGTTTTGCATCAATGATATGTTTCCCTTTATTGTGAATTGAATAAAAGTTTGAGTCAGGTTTTGCTTCTTTTTCTTTGAGCTTGACCACCAATGACTGTTTCAAGTGACATTCATCAGTGTTGTGCCGAAGGATTTTGTGGAACTCACACCAATTTCTAGTGTCTTTCTTAGAATTCCTATTACCCTTCTTTGTCTGCATCTTGGACCAACTCTCTTGAGGTTGGTATTCCTTGCTAATATGTCCTTCTTTCTGTGAGTTAGGGTTTCCTTTTCCATTCTTCTATTGTGGAATATTTTCAAGCCCGAACTTCCACTTACTCTGTTGTTTGAATTTCTTCTCTATTTTGACTGCATATCAATATACAGATCCTAGTGAGGACATGTCCAAGAATTCCATCTCTTTTCGGATGTACATGTGTAGACCACTACGATACCTCAAAAATAGGTACTGCTCGAAGTCTTTGATACCCAACTTTGAGCACAAGGTATGAAATATTATAGTGTACTCCAACACCATCTGGTCTCCTTTTTGACGTAGAGTTGTCCATCTCATGTACTGGTCATCATAGTTTCCGACAGGGTAGAAATCCTCCTTTAGGGAATCTACAAAGGCCATCCAAGTGGGTTCTCTATCGAATGGTGTAAATTCATCCGCGATGCCCATCTCCTAGTAACCTTTCCACCAAGCTCTAACACAGGGAAGGGATTTAAGGAGCACGAAGGTGATATTTTCACCATCGATTTTTTTTTGGATAGAGTAATAACCTTTTAGAAGATTCAACCATTTTTCTAGAGCATTTGAATCTATATGGCCTTAAAATAAGGAATATAAAAATTGAATTGTACCTTTATACCTTGAAGGGTGCTGCACCTTTGAAATTGATGCTTGTTGAAGATGCCCTAGCCTCCACCATCGGTAGTCATTTTAGGATCTGAGAGAATTTCTCCATTTGATCTCATTCCTCTATTGCATGAGGGACTCCTCGAGAAATGTATTGAAATGATCTCCTTCTCTTTCATCTCTCTTTTCTTCTGCCATGGGAGGTTGCTTGGGATAGAGAGAGAGGTTTTCCTCAAGAAAAAATAGCTCGAGACCCAAATCTCTATACACTGACCTCATTGGGGACCAGTTTTGTGAAACGACAAGGAGCAAACTACTCTGATACCATTGATGTAGATTCTGTTGGGAATGAAATGGGATAAAAATGAAAAATATAGCAGAGAACACATAAATACAGTGAAACCCAACTTCTATTAATGAATAATATATAAAAACACTGCAGAACACAAACTTATAGAATGGGGTAGCTTATCTATGAAGATAAAGAGATGATGGATATGCTTCATTTGCAACAAGATTTACATCACACTCCATTGCATGATTAAAGGGCCTCCTTCACCTCAATTATATATGAGAGAGTGAGAGGAGAACAATTCTGATGATGCATGTGGGATAAATTGGTCTAATTTTATAATTTTTCATAGGCATGTAGAACACTAGGACTCTAATTCACCCATCCCAGTACTACTCTAGCCTAAGTGCGCTTAACTACGAAGTTCTAATGGGATCTGATGCATTAAATATATGTTGTAGGCATGTACATAAGACCACTAGGAAATCATTACATGATGTATGTAATTAACAAATGAAGATGACATTACATTCCATTCCCCATAAAAAAATTAATATCATGGTTTATCAAAACCATAGGCTCGAAATGTTGATTCAGTGGAAAAGGTGGGTGGTCACCGAGATCCACCTAGATCACTCATGGTTGGACGAAGCATTGAGGAGGAGACTCACGCACTTTCTCTAAGAAATGGAGCAGTTGTGAATTTCTTATGAAGAAAATAGAAATCTTACCCAAAAGAGTAATGGTCACCCTAAAATAGAGAAGCCTAGATCCATACTGGAGCTATAGGGGACTGCAACTTGGTGCTTATTCAAAAGAATCAACATTGGGAAGGGGAGGTCACCGAGGAGTTATGTAGAAAACAAGGGAATTCATTGTGCAAAGGAAATCTATTTGGGAAGGTTCCTAATAAACCCATAGAATTCATGATCTCAATGGGAAGAGGGAAACTTCTACGGTTTCCAGTGGAGTGAAGGAGAGTAACCTTCCTGGACCATTTGTCTGTCTAGACTGACAACTAGATCAATCCCCTTGTGATATCATGGCTTGGAACAGGGGTGGCATGTTGTAGGAAGGAACTCTGCAACATAGCCTAAGGTTGGGAGGAAAGGCGTCCTCTCTCAGTCAGTTGGCTATTTTGACATTTCCTAAATAGACAAGTATTTTCATCTTACCAATTTGATGTATGTGTAATAATGTAAACATGTGTTTATTTTTGGTTAAATTGTATATGTAAAATGTATGAATACATGTAGGAAGGGATGAATTCACGAGTAAAATGGATCATGTATGTTTCTTCTCACCTATACCCAGATTATTGTTGGTTGTGGAGATTGATTATCTTCCTGATTCAGAGGTCTTGTATTTTTCAACCGTGTTTATACCCCATGAAGACTTTACGCCCAATAATTATGTACACTCTTCCACTTGGGGGAGTGTAGAGGGGGGGTACCCCCTCTGCGGGGTTCGGGGGCAAATCCCCTGAAGGAAAAATTGCCTTGTAAATGTATATTGTAATTTCATTGTAAATCTAGACCATTCATTATAAGGTCGCAGATCTAATGGTAGAAATTATGTTAGGTTTTTTTCCCCTAGAAGGAAACCCTTTGTTATGAGGGAAATGTATTGCGGCTATGCATTATGGCAAGTATTTTATTTTGAGAGAGGAGACTGTGAGAGGAAGAAGAGGAAGTTACATCGGGTTTTTCTGTAGGTTGTATCCCTTCATTTTCTAGATAATAATAAAGGAAGGACCTGTAAATTTATCTGGTGGACGTAGCCCACATTGGGTGAACCACGTAAATCTGTGTCTCTATTGCATTGTGTATCTTATGTGTTTTGTTTCCGCATTTGTTTTATTTTATTGCTCCACGGTCCTGTTTTTCTAACAACAATTTTATGTAACCCAGTAAGATGCATAAGGAGGGGTGTATCCCTATGATTTTTGAAAGCTTTGAGTGGAAATATTGCAAGATTTGAATAAAATAATCATCCTAATTGGAAGGAATGATCTGAATCCTGTGGAGAGTTTCTAAGTATTTAAGGAGCCTTAAGCCCTATGAATTACCTTCCCTTTCAAATGGAAAGTTTGTAGGATATGAAAATCTTCATCCAATCCCGGAGATGGAATTATCTTAGCCAGTTTTGGAGAAAAGTGGAGAGGCCAAGGGCCTTGTAAAATATTAGAACCAACCTAGGAGAAATCCTGAATTGGTTAAGTCTTGAAGAAAACTATTACTTGGATGAAATCTTGTGTTTGAATTAGAGGATATTTTTATCATTGACTCGGTGCAGTGAGTGGATCTTGACCATTGGTCATAGGATGCGATCGTTGGAGTGGTCAAGTGCAAGGTAGTATTGCGGTTCCAATGGAAGGAACTTAGAGTCAATGACAACCATTTGATGATCTATCAGAGAACTAGATTATGAAATGGTGATCGTTCATGTCACATATAGACCGGTCGAAAGGAAAACCTTCGGAGGCCAGGAGATAGGGTGTGAGATAGGAGTCCGAAGAAGGATAGGTCCGAGGATAGTCGATCTATTGGGTACATCTCGTAGGATATCAACCATTGTATCTAGTATATTCTGGATAGAGAAAGAAGGCATAGGAACCGTAACTAACATGCAGTTGTGAAAACTGAGTGCAACCTGACCATCCACTATAGTGAAGAAGGATAGTCAGATAAGTTGTAGTGATTTCTATCAGAGTGATTTGGTTGGAGTGGATCATGGCACTAGAATGGGGACGTTTTGATGATAAGGGACTCCGAGTGTGGGAATGGTGCAACCTTAGTCATAGGATTGTCATGGGTCCCACTTGATAACCTAAGGAATAAATGGAGAGGTGGTTGATTACCATTGTATAATTTTAAGAACCAAGGGAATCGGGGCCATTGGATTCTGAGTCTGAGGGTCATTGAATCTGGAGCATAAGACTTGGAGAGATAAGATTCTGAATTAGATAATGAGTAAAATATATATAATGAAAAAATGATTTTACAATGGATCAATATAACAATGACGGGATCCCATTATATAATGGCCCCTATGACATTTTATGGAGAGTCATGACTTTTGTTTTATTGTTTAAATTCTAATTTATTATTTATTTTGTATGTATTGTCTTATTTATTATTATTTTATCTATAACATTACCCTTCCCTTAAAAAATTTATTTGTCCTCAAAGCAATGGTAACAAAGGGTGTAACTGGAGAAAGTGCTCCGACTCCCATGAAACATCTTCTTCTGGTAGATTTTTCCATTTAATCAGATATTCCTTGATTACTCGAGAATTCATTCTCTTTTCCCGGGTGGCGATGATGGATTTAGGCTATAAAATGATTCTTCCTTCCTCATCCAACATAGGAAGTATAGTTTGTTCCTTTTGTTGTTTCCCCAAGAATTTATTTATACATGATACATGAAAGATGTTGTGGATACGACTTTTATCTGGTGAATCCAACTGGTAAGCTACACGACTGATTTTTCTATTTATTTGATATGGTCCATAAAATTTTGGAGCCAATTTATTCTTCCCATGTTGTTTAAGGGATAACTATTTGTAAGGTTGAAGTCTTACAAATACCCATTCTCCTACTTCAAATTCTCTTTCTATTCAGCTTTGGTCAACTTGTTGCTTCATTTAGTTCCTTGCAACTGTTAAGTTTTCTTTGAGTAATTAAAGGATTTTCTGAATTTCGTCTAAATGGTCTTTTACTGACACAACTTTTATGTGGCTGGTGGCCAACTCCTTCCATGATAGAGGTTCATAAACCTAAAAGCATTGGAAGGGTGTCATTTTAGTTGATGTGTGATAAGTGGAATTATACCAACACTCAACAAGGTGCAACCATTGAAACCATTTTTTTTTTTGTCAGAGATAAAACAATGAAGATAGTTTCTAAACATTTATTGACGACTTCTAGTTTGACCATTTGTTTGAGGGTGGTAAGTTGAGCTCATATTGAGAGAGGTTCCGATCTGTTTGCAAAATTCTCTCCAAAAATTTCTTTTAAATTTGGCATCTCTATCGCTGACAATAACTTCAGGGAACCCATGTAGTTTGTAAATATCTTTACAGAATATTTCAGTCGTTTGTTTTGTTGAGTCTATTTTCCTTCAATAAAGTGTGAAAACTTAGTTAGTCTGTCTACTACTACTAACATTTTATCTTTTCCATCGGATATGGGTAGTCCTTCAATGAAATCCATTGAAATTTCTTTCCATTTTTGGTTGGGAATGTGTAACGGGTGGAGTAACCCGGGGGTGGATACATTTTCATTCTTGTTCCTTTGACAGAGATCACATTCTGCTACGTATTTTCAAATATTTGCACTCATCCCTTACCAAAAAAATGATCTTTATGCATTATAGTATGTTTTGAAAAATGCCACATGACCTGCAGCTGGGAAATCATGAGATTCTTGAAGAACCTTGGATTTAAATATTGAGTTGGTATTTAAGTAGATTCTCCCTTTATACCATAAGATGTCAATTTTCCATTCGAACTTAGGATATTGGTTTAAATTGTTGATTATAGAGTAAGTCTCTAGTTTTTTTTCATACTCAGTTCGAATTTCATCCAACCAGTCTGGAATGGCTATTGATATTGCAAAAATTTTTGTTTCTTCATCTTTTCGAGATAAGTCATCAACCGCGATGTTGTCTTTTCCTCTTTTATGTGGAATTTCCATATCAAACGTGGAAATTTTCTCTATCCACTTTTGTTGTTCGGTTGACAATGTTTTTTGTTTTAACAAGTACTGGATACTGTTATGATCTCTGTGTATCAAGAACTTAGTTCCCAATATATATTGGCGCCATTTTGTTAATTCATGCATGATGACAAGCGTTTCCTTGTTGTAAGTGGATTGTAAGCATTATGTTTGATTTAATTTCCTTCTCTCAAAATCTATTTGGTGCCCATCTTTCATCAATATTGCTCCAATTCCAAAACCTGATGCGTCACATTCGATGATGAAAGGTTTGGAGAAGTCAAGTGTTGCTAATACTGAGGTTGTGGACATAATGTTTTTTAAGTTTTCAAAACATTTTTGTGCTTCCAAATTCCATTGGAAAGAGTTTTTCTTAAGGATATTTGTTAGAGGGGTGGTTAAATGAGCATAATTCTTGATGAATCTTCAATAGTATCCTGCCAATCCTAGAAATCCTCTTAACTTGGATATGTTTTTGGGTTTAGGAAATTCTGTGATTGCCGTGATTTTCTTGGGGTCTGTCTTGACTCCTTTTTTGGATATGATGTGACCAAGGTACTCTACTTCCTCCTTGCCAAACGTACATTTTTACATTTCGACATAGAATTGATTTTCCTCTAGAAGAGATAACACTTGACCCAAATGTTTCATATGCTCCTCCCATGTCTTACTGTACACTAAGATGTCATCAAAGAAAAATAAGACATGTTTCCGTGAGTAGGGGTGAAATAATTCATTAATTGTTGCTTGGAAAGTGGTAGGGGCATTAGTTAGACCAAGGGCATCACCTTGAATTCGTAGTGTCCTTCATGTGTCTGGAAGGCAGTCTTGGATACATCTTCTAGTCTAACTCTAATCTGATAGTATCCAGATCTTTAATCAAGTTTTGAAAAATATCTTGCTTCGTGAAGTTCATCCAACATTTCATCAATAAACGGGATGGTGAATTTATTTTTAATTGTTATTTTGTTTTGCCCTCGATAATCTATGCATAATCTGAAAGATCCATATTTCTTTCAAACTAACACTACTGGAGCTTCATATGGAATTATTCTTTTCGTGATGACACCACATTTTAATAGGTCTTGGACTAATCTTTCTATTTTTTTTTTTTTGTGGTGATGAGGGTATCTGTATGGTCTAACCTTGACTGGGCTTGTTCTTGGTTTAAATTCAATTATAAGTTCAATTATTCTTTGAGGCAGTAACTACATGGGAATTTCTTGAAATACCTTCTTATGATTTTGAATTAGATCTTGGACGTCTGATGTTCTGGAGTCATCCTGTTCTGATTCTTGTATTTCTATTTTGTGGCATTGGATGAAGTATGCAGTTGCTCCTTTTTAGACCATTTTTTCCATTTGTTGTGATGACACAACCTGTGTTTGTGGAGCTTGAAAACCATCTAATTTATAACTTTTCCCTTGCCATTTGAATTGGATGAAATGTTCCTGGTTATTGACTGAGTATGTGCCCAAGGTTTGTAACCATTGGACTCCTTAAACCGCATCTACTCCTCCCAGAGGGACAGTGTAGAGTTCTGATTCCTTATTGAAATCTTGGATTTGGAGTTTCAAATTATGGCATTTCCCGACATTTTCAATTTTTTGGTCATTTGCAACCATTATTTTCATGTCTGGGACTGGATATACAAATAATTTGAGTTTCCTTGCAATCTTGATATCGAGGAAATTGTGGGTACTTATAGTGTCGATTAGTACGATGACATTATCAATTTTGATATGTCCTTTTAATTTAAGAGTTTTTGGTTGGGTAATGTCTGTGATGGCTGTGAGTGATATTCTTGGTGTGTTGTGTTCTATGAGCTCTAAGGTGTCATTTTGGAAATTTTCCATTTCTTCATTTATTTATTCTACTGAGTTTGATTCATCATATTTTTCTGCTTCACAAGTGTACAATGTTTTTTGAGTTATCTTCGATCTAGCACCTATGTCTTGGGTCCCATTTCTCTCCACATCGTTTACATTTTCCTTCATTTATCCTTTGGAACTCTAAACTTCTTCTTCTATCTTCACGTAGATTGGGTGGTATGTATTTGTCATTTCCTGTGGTCTGAGGTACACTCCTTTTTTAATAAACTTTGTTGAATCTTGATTGGCCTTCTAGTTTTTATTCTATGGATTTTTCCTTGCATATTGATATTTCTACCATAGACACCTCATGTAATCTTAACTCATCTTGGATATGTGGTTTGAGACCACCTATGTAAGATTGGAGTAATTGATCATCAAATAGTCCAAATACTTGGGTGGTGAGAGCTTACCATTGATGCGTAAATTCATTTATGCTGCCTTTTTGTTGTAGTCTGGTGAGTTTTGAAAAATAATCTTTTTTTCCGAGATGCCTTGGAATTAAAAAAAAAAAATCATTTTTGAAATAATTCCAATTATATGACTGAATTCTCCCTTTCCACCATAGATACCAATTGTATGAAGTACATTCAAGGTACATGGATGCGTATTTGACCTTTTCTTTATCAGTTGTAATATTATATATATGGAAATATTTTTCAGTTTTGTTAAACCAAGCCATGCATTGGTTATCGCCTCCATTGTATTTTGATAGTTCAATTTTGGCTTTGGGAGGATAAATTGTTAAGGTTTGATTTTGTGATATAGGTTGGGAATTTGAATTGTAGGGAGGTGGTGGTGGTGGTGGGGGTGATGTGTTAGATGTGCTTGAGTCACTTGGTTGTGGTTGGGTGGCTTGTCGATGCCCTTGGCCTTTTATTAAATTTAAAATCTCATTAAGCTTTTCTTCCTAATGTTGTGTCATCACAACTAGACTTTGTTTCAAATCGTCATTTATTTCGCGTTTAAAGTTTCCCAAAACTTGTTGTAGGTTGACCCTGAGTTCTTGAAAAATATCATCTTTAAGATTTTGTTTTAGATTATCCACACCTTTTTGTAATTTGATTCCGACTTCCATTGAAATTTTTTCTTTAAGATTATGGGTCAACTCTTGTTTGAGTGCCTCATTGTTGAGCCTCATTTCTTCTAATAACTCATCGTGAGTTTTTTGTATTGACTTTTCGAGTGATTTTCTAACGATTTTACACTCTTGGTCTATTTTTTCTACTTGACTTTTTAATTCTGACATTCTTCTGGTGTTTGGGGGTGAGTATTTTTCTACAATTTTAATCTTGCTTGGAATATCCCTTTTTAATTATTTGAATTAAATAATTGTATATACTTTAAAGAAAATTAATTATATATACATATAATATAATTATAGTATATAATTAATGGTGTAATGGGGGGTTCAACTATTTAGAGTATGGGGGTGTGTGTAAGGATGTGTGAAAGCTGTTGAGAGTGGAGGGTGCGAGAGAGTGGAGAGTGTATGGTGGATGAATGGGAGTGAAGTGTGGGAGAGGGGGGGTATGGTGGTTGAATGATGAATGGTGCGGGAGTCAGAGCATGAGATAATGTGATGCAGACAAGTGGGAGAATGTGACGCAAATTTTGGGAGAATGTGGATGGGGTGGAGGTTATAGGGGAGGGGGGAGGGGGAGGTGGTGGAGCGTGGGAGAATGTGATGCAGACTAGTGGGAGAATGTGATGCAGACTATGGGAGACTAGGGAGGGGTTGGAGGGTACGGGGGAGTGGGGAGGGGGTGGAGGGTGTGGGGGAGATGATAAGGGGTGGGAACAGGTCGCGGGGAGTGGGGAGAGGTCACGAGGTAGTGGGGGGGAGTTACGGGAGGGAGTGGGGAAGAGGGGGAGATTTTATGGAAGGGTGGGAAGGGTTGCGATTCAGAATTTAGGGTTAGTTACGGGATGATGGGAAGGGATGCGGTGAGGGAGAAGGTGTGGAGAGTGTGGGGGAAACTATGGTTGCAGTGAGGGGAAAGACATGGGGGGTTTGGGAAATGAATTTTATATGGGGAATGACCAACTCTAATACCAATGGATCATAAGGCTCAGAGAGATAAGATTCTAAATAAGATAATGAGTAAAATATATATAATTTTTTTTTTTTTTTATAATGGATGAATATTAAAATGACAGGATCCCATTATATAATGTCCCCTATGAATTTTTATGGAGAGTCATGCCCTTTGGTCATGAATTTTAGTTTATTTTTTAAATTATAATTATTATCTATTTTTTATTTATTTTCTTATTTATTATTAGTTTATATATAACAAAATCCACGAGGGTGATCCATTGGAGAAGATGGCAATCTTGGAAATCGATAATTCTGACAGGAAGGAGTATGAATAGTTATAGATCATTGATTTGGAGGAAAGGAGTGATTATAATCATTTGATTGAGGGTGCATGGATCCCTTGATAAGGAAACAAACTATGTAGAGTGGTTTCGTTGGTAGCTTCTGGGATTGAATGAGTATAATGTAATACAATGGAATTTTTGATAAGATAAGTTCTCATTGAAACATTGATGAACCAAAATCTTACCCTGATGATAAAGGAAAAATGGACATCCCACCAGCTTATGGGGGTTAGGGGGTCGAGTGTGTTATAGTTGCACTAATTTCACATTTGGGACATTAATTGATAAATATCTCTAGTCATAATGATGGTGATAATAGCATCCATAATAATGACCAATTTGCAGAATAGATACCATTTTTATAGGTAATTGGGGGAGACAATTTTTTGATACTTTTTGGGTGATAAAATACCCAAACTATGAGAAATGTACTCAAGGATTCAGTTCCAAACTTAATTTTCAATTGGGTTATACAAGTGGTGGACTTGGTAAGTATTCACATACAATTTTGACTCCTATCTTTCCTAATATGAGACTAGTGCTAGAAGGTCTTCAATATTTTGAGACCTCATAGTCCCTCATCCATTAACCATTTTTGCTTTCTGCAAGAACTTGATGTTGAACCATTTTTTGATTCACATATTGATGATACGTCATAAATTTAATCTATATATCTAATCCTAATTCATAGGGACCATATCATGCACCTTTTGATTGGACAAAACTAGACGCTTCACTATCCACAACCTAGAAATATTGGCATCCTAATCATAGTGATATGAGGCATTTTTGTTGGCCATTTAGGTAATTATATTTTTATTTCCAAACCTATTAGTATAATAATAATTTTTCTTAAAAATATATAAATAAGAATCGTAAATGGAATAATTATGGATTGACATTCACTATTAGGAATAATTGTGGTTGTATTGATGATTGGTCATGATGAAGTTGAGCTCTCTTTAGGGCATCCTATTGACTAGTTTCATCAAATGTATAATTGTATAATCCTTGTGGATCCTTTTGACTATTATCCATGTAATAATATGTTGGAAATATTGTTGTCATTGATTTCAAATACAATGGGAGAATAAATATGTCCAAGATCAATATTGCAAGATGGAGATTGTTGGAAATATTGTTTTCGGATGTTTGATGCTTATTTTGGATTCCCTATCTTTGAAGGAATTTTTACTCTAAATACATAAATCAAATGGGAAAATAGGTTATATGGTTGGAAGTATTATTTCTAGAAAATATATCCTTAGGAGTGAGGAGATATTATTTTTTTTGTCAGACAACCCAACCAAAAAGTTTAGGTTTTCCCAACCAATATTTACAGGTCGACCCTAAAATTGAGAAAAAAAATACTATAAATACAAGATAGAAGTAAATATTTGAAGAACAACCAAGCAATTGAATAGTTTTAGGTGCAAAAAATATATCGGAGGTGCGCAAGAGAATATGACGAGCATTCTTGGGGTCCAAAAGTGCAAGAGGAGTTTTCTTGGAGTTTTAAGGGTGTGCTATGAAGGAATAAGGTTTATGATGTCGCAAAGTGTGTCTTTTTGAGGTTATGATGTTGCATTTTAGGATTATATTATGGGAATTATGCTACAAGGTTTTCTAGGGAATGAAGGCTAAATATGAATAGGGTTTGAATCTATTTCTGGGGTATGAATCAAAGAAAGGAATTGGAGCATGAAAGTCAAGGGTGCGATGATGCTATGAAATGCATGAATTATGAAGCATGTAGGTGAAGTCATGGGTATTCTGTGTATGAAGATATTAGATTGGTTCCTATACAAATATTACTAAGTTGGTGCTCAACTGAGGATATTGGTGTCTCCATTAGGTTGGTGCCTACACAATATCTTACTAAGTTGGTGCTCAACTAAGGATATTGGTGTCTTGTTGGGCCCTTCGTTTTATTAAATATAGGTTGTGCAAAAGTACACATTGCAGCTTCATTTTGGAGAATGGAAGTTGCACAAGATGTTGAGGAGATGGACAACGCACAAAATAAAGAAATAGAAAACAAATAAAGGGACAACATAACATCATCATAAATATCAAGAAAAGAAAGAAATCTCGAGTTCTTAAATAGAAATATAGGATTATATATAGGAGACCGATGTGATTGTAACAAACTAATGGCTAATGACTAATGAATGAATGGAGGGTGATAGGATAATAGCGAAGGGATAATGAAAGGGATGTAATGTCATTGTTACTATTGGACACATCAACTACACTGAGAGGGGGGGGGTGAACAATGTAGGGCTCTTTTTCCCAAAACTTCCCTCTTACAAAAAACTCATTAGTTAACAATCACCATTTACTCATTACTTATTGCTGTCATTTATAACCAGTCAAATATGAACATATATCTGTAAATTCTAACCTTGTACAATATCTACTGCAAACTGATATTCAGAAAAGAACAGAAAAGATGCAATGGCAAATACAAACATTACACAGAGATTTTTCACCTGGAAACCCAAACCGGGAAAACTAGCATATATTATATTGAT
>ML779684.1:585451-602879 GCA_009831015.1 Picea engelmannii | reverse complement strand
ACCCTAACCCAATGACCTGGATTAGTCCAAAACCCTAATTCCTTAACCGGAAATAGAAAACCATCGGAAAAAACCATGTGCCGAAAACCACCTAATATCATGTGGTCTCGGAAATATGTCGTCCCGGAAATATGTCGGCCCGACGATAATATGTCGGCCAGAAACCGACGAAAATATGTCGGCCCAATTTTTTTTTTTCGGGGGCGCTGCCCCCAAACCCCCACGCGAGGGGCTCCGCCCCCCTGCACCCCCCGAGGGGGGGCCTAGCGGCCCCCCCTCTAACCCCCCTGCATGCCCGGCGCAAGCGCTTAGACACTACTACTCGTGCAAAGAATATAACACATACCCAACAATATCAACAATATATCATCAAGAAATCATCACCAAAAGGAACACAAAGAACGCAAGATGTATGTACAATTTTCTTTTTATTACAGACTACAATCCTTGGGTTTATTAGAAAAAACTCTACAAGAACACCAACTCTATAATGCAAGAATCATCTTACACCCTCAGCACCAACTGATATGAGGCAACAATCCTCAACATATATTAATATGTCAATAGGTACGCGACCTGTCGGTAGTGCAACATGCATATGTACACACCCTACCAGTAGTACAACTCACATATGTATGGGACCATTCTGTACTACAGTCCGTGTATCACATATGATTTACTTAGGGTTTTCTCTTCAAGATAAACGCATATCCTCTACAACCTTCAATCACATTCTCTTCTATCTTTCACTGTCCAAACTGACCCATAACTAGTCACAACACGTCCAAGCTCTCCAACAACTTATGCTCCTCAACAATACAATATGAATGCTACTCAATCATGTATAATAAATCAACATACTATAGAAATTATATCAACACTAAATCATAAGAGTTTTGCTCACTCCATTATTCAACACAAACCATACCAAGAATGCCTTAAGCATTCACTACAAAAAAAGCAAGAGTATCCATCAAGGCAACAATGTAATCATACCGGAATTTCTATGGAAGATCTGATCCCATAGAATGCAGTCTGGAACTTGCTTCAGTCTCCAAGAGCCTACCATCAACTCAACCACAAGTTTTCATGACTTCATCCACTGTACGTGCCATGTCCTCATTCATCCTGCCTATGTATGCGCCCTAGAACACTACATCCCATGTATTCCTCAGAAACTAGGGTTTCTGAACTTCCAAGACTTTTTTCGTCATGATATCATAATTGAAGAAACTTTGATGTGTCCATGAGATCCTGCATACACACACTCTCTCTCAGAATATATCTTCAACACATGCTCAAGAGATACATAAGAGATACATCCAAGACACACTTTCACAAGATACCCTTGCCTCTTATTTATATTCTCCAAGTAGCTTCCTTAGAAGCATATTCTAGGTCACTTAACCCATTTCTAGGTCACTTAACCTATTTCTAGGCCACTTAACCCATTTCTAGGTGACTTAACCTATTTCTAGGTCACTTAACCTATTTTCCTCATTTTTAGGGTTAACCACTTTCCATAATTAGAAAGTTCTCCATTTATTTATCATTTAGATATTCATCCTTGACTTTGTCATTTTTCTTTACCATTCAAATAATGATTTCTTCTTTGCAAGATATTTGACTTCTTTGACCTTTTGGGGCTTCAATCCTACATATAAGGGTCCTTCATCTTCATAGGGCCATAACTCTGAAACCATGAGGAGTTATGTGATATTCCACATACCACCGAAAATGACATGACAAGCATTATCCATCTAGGATAGTCTCACCAACAACTTCACTGATATTCATCTCATTATTCAACATATAAGCATGGTTTCTCCAACCATACTTCTAGGATAACTCAACCATAAAGCGTCTTCCCATGAGGGATTTCACCATAAGGGGACCACTTTGGATTTCATCCAATTGTACACTTTATCAACCATGATAATACAATAATGATTCATCTTTACAACAATCCAACAATGCAT
Source organism: Picea engelmannii (assembly GCA_009831015.1). Taxonomy (NCBI): domain Eukaryota; kingdom Viridiplantae; phylum Streptophyta; class Pinopsida; order Pinales; family Pinaceae; genus Picea; species Picea engelmannii. Next base: position 600,900 of record ML779684.1, on the reverse strand, counting down.
CATATACCAATGAAACCACATTGATCCATCTTCATCTATGCATCATGTATCAATGAGAACTCATTGATCCATCTTCATCAATATACTATGATAAAACATGTATACATAAAACCTTTGACCTTTGACATCATTCAATCATCCTTTGGCATCAATCCCTTGAAATCAATCAATCAATCATCCTTTGGCATCAATCAACCACTTGACATCAATTAATTAAACCTTTGGAATCAATGAAAACATGATCCAACAATATCCCATTTGGCATTGATGGAAATACCAACATTGATGTCAACACCAATCATTGATGTCAACATGTAGACAAGGAATGATTTACATAGATAGTCATCAATCACATCAATGTGACTATCTCTCCACATCAATAATCATCAATCACATCAATGTGACTATCTCTCCCCCTTTGACATCAATGACAAAGGGTCATTCTCTTCTTGGGGTTGCTCCTCCTGCTTGAACTCTCCTTGGGGATGCTCCCCCTGCCTGAATTCCTTTGATATTCCTCTGAATAATCTCTCCCCTTTTGAACAAGGGATATCACTCTTATGTAATGTTGAATATACATCGCTCATTCTCCCCCTATGACCATCGCTCCCTCTGGAATTATTCTTCTGTGCTATTCCTTCAAATATAGGGCTATTTTACCAAGTATGCATCTGATAAATATCTCCTCCTAGAATCATGGGAAAAAGAATGACTCCCCCTATGGGTGTCTCCCCCTATATTTTCTGCAAAATGAACAATATGCTACCACATGACAATCCTTGGACCTGTCCATGCATCAAACACATGCCATACCAAACATCATGAAGAAAAATATATGTCAATGAATGAACAAATACATCATGTACCAAAACATGTGCCAATAATATACCAATCATATTCCTCCATCAACATGCAAACCATGTGCATCTACCAATATGCCAACCATGTGCATCTACCAATATGCCAATCACGAGTGTACCAAACATGTACATCAACATGTATCACCACTTGTACCAAGCAAGTACATCAACCATGTACCAATACCAAAACAAGATGAATCCTCATACATGTATTCCAAATCCACAAAACATGTGCCAATCAAACTGCTAGTAGGTGCCTCTACCAATGTACTAGAAGTGTACCAATCATGCATCAACTATAGATCAAACTCATCAATGATGTACAACATGATCACCTCATCAACTCACCAAATGTATGTCCCAATATGTAGTCCAATCATATGCCAAATGCATATCCATCAAAATATATCATAAGATATATCACATAACCAAGGTACCATAACTTCACTGTCATAACCAACATTGTTCTTCAACAAAAAATGCCTCAATCCATACTCATGGTTTAGTGCCATGCATCCAAGATAGCCTTTCATTTTATATCATCACTTTACATAATCCAATATGTAATCATGAAAACTTGTAGCAAACAATGTCAGAACCTGCAACAAACTATGTCAGACCCTGTAACACAGAGTTATACCATCACATCAAGCTGCAACCCATGTGCATAGCCCCTTTCCCTAGGATTTACCACATATACACGACTTGCTGCATAGACAACTCGCGTATGTGCATGACCTATTCAAGGTCAGCCTGCGTATGTAAGCGACTGTTACCATTGTCACGCCCATATGATTCAGTAGATGACACACTTGAGCTTCCCTCAAGGATTCCATTCTTCTCTGGTTGTTCAGTCTTCTTCATCCACTTCAAAAGGTGTCCCTTCTTCTCATAACTTGAGCTCTGAGCTTCCATGTTTTCAAATATGTCTCCCTTCCTTACTTCATTCCTTCTTCTAGTGATTCTATATGAAGTCCTCGTCATGGACTTTCTTCTTGTGTTCCAACAATCCTAGGATTGGTGGCCAAATCCACTACAGTTGTAGCATCTCATGCTGTGACAATGAACAACAATGTGTCCTACTTGATCACATCTCCAACACCTTATGGTGTTATGAAATATTCCATTGTCTCTCCTTGCATAAGATCTGCATTCCAAATCTTTGTGACAATATTCATTACATGAATAACATTGAACATGAAAAACACTTTCATACCTTTGCTTTGGTGTCTATCTTCTTTGAGGTGTAAGGATGGATTCTTGATGTCTTCCTTGCTTTGTTCTTTTGAAATTTTCTTTGTCTTGTGTAGATGGTTGATCTTCAACATTGTCTTCATGCTTTGAGAGTGAGGGATTTACCTCATGCTTCTTTGACGTGCTTGCTTCAACATGTGTAGCTTCTCTCTTGTATCCAAGACCTGATTTATCATTTGGTGATATTTGACTTTCCAAGATCTCATTCAAGATTTGTGGTCTATTCAATAATTTTTTTGACTTCTCTACTTTATTTCTAATATCAACAACTTCATCTTATAACTTATGACATGACTCTTCCTTTTCATTTACTTGATACTTCAATAGTTCCTCTACTCTTTTGGATTCTTCAATTTGGGTCTTTAGATGAACAATAATTTCACTACTTTTTCTAATCTCATCATCTACCTTCTTATCTTCTTTTTCATTCTTTAGTATTGTGATCTCTTCTCCCTTTTCTTCTAATTGAGTCTTATTACTCTCTTCTTGTTCTTTGAGCATTTCCTTTAACTTCAAGATGTGCCTTTCACTCTTCTTAAGAAACTTTTTAGTGTTATCATAAAGATAGCTATAGTCTATATAATAATGGTCATTTCTATATTCATATAGACCCTCTTCAACTTTATTTTGAAGTTCTGATAGTTCTTCTTCTATTATTTCCATAGGATAACTACCATCAAACTCTACACAAACTATTTCTAGATTTTCTTCTTCACTTGTAGAGAAAAAATCAAGATCATCACATTTTGAATTATTGCAATCAAGGGTTTGTGGAGATTCTTTACCTTCATTTGAAATGTCTTCAAGATATTCCTCTTTTCCAACATCATCACATTTAGAAATAATGAAATAAATAATTTTTGGAGATTATTTACCTTCATTTGTCTTGATGGAGTTGTCTTCAATATATTCCTTCTTGCTTTGGTATGTCTCCTCTAGCTTTAGCCATAGATCCTCGGCAGAAGTGCATTGTCCCATGCTCTCTTTGATAGGGCTTGAGAGTTCACTAAGAATGGCCTTGAGAGCTAATGCATCATTCTTATTTTCTTCCCTTTGAGCTGCAAAATTTGACTTGTTCTTCAAGGAAACTGATCCACTAATGGTTGCCTTCCAAATACCCGCTCCCATTTCCTTCAAATGCACTCTCATCTCTATTCTCCAAGTAGAATAGTTTTCCTCATCAAGGATTGGAACTTCATCATCCATTTGTGTTTCCATAGATCTTCTCCAATATTGTTAAGGCTTATAGTGAAGGCCCGCTCTGATACCAATTGTTGGACACACTGACTACACTGAGGAGGGGGGGTGAACAGTGTAGGGCTCTTTTTCCCAAAACTTCCCTCTTACACAAAACTCATTAGTTAGCAATCACCATTTACTCATTACTTATTGTTGTCATTTATAACCAGTTAAATGTGAACACATATTAGCAATATATCATCAACAAATCATCACCACAAGGAACACAAATAACACAAGATGTATGTACAATTTTATTTTTATTACGGACTACAATCCTTGGGTTTATCAACAACAACTAAATAGAGTACAACTCTACAAGATCACCAACTCTATAATGAAAGACTCATATTACACCCTCAACACCAACTTATATGAGGCAACAATCCTTAATAGATATCAATCTTTCAACAGGTCCACGACCTGTCGGTAGTGCAACATGCATATGTACACACCCTACCAGTAGTACAGCTCGCGTATGTATGTGGTCAGTCTGTACTACAACCTGCGTATCACATCTTAGTTACTTAGGGTTTTCTCTTCAAGATAAACTCAGATCCTCTGCAACCTTCAATCACATTCTCTTATGTCTTTCACTGTCCAAATTGACCCATAACCAGTCACAACACATCCAAGCTCTCCAACAAATTACTCATGCTCCTCAACAATACAATATGAATGTTACTCAATCATGTATAAGAAATCAACATACTATAGCAATCATATCAGAATTGAATCATAATATTTCTTCTCACTCCATCAACCAACACAAACCACATCACAACAGCCATACCAAGAATTCCTTAAGCATTCACTACACAACAAGAAAGAGTATCCATCAAGACAACAATGTAACCATACCAGAATTTCTATGGCAGATATGAGCCCATAGAATGCCGATCTGGAACCTACTTCAGTTTCCAAGAGCCTGTTATCAACTCAACTACAAGTTTTCATGACTTCATCCACTGTATGTGCCCTGTTCTCATTCAGCCTGCGTATGTACGCGCCCTGGCACAATACAACCCATGTATACCTCAGAAACTAGGGTTTATGAACTTCCAAGAATTTTTTCGTCATGATCTCATACTTGCCAAAACTTTGATGCGTCCATGAGATCCTCCATACACTCTCTCTCAGAATAGATCGTCAATACATGCTCAAGAGATACATAAGAGATACATCCAAGACACACTTTCACAAGAGACCCTTGCCTCTTATTTATATTCTCCAAGTAGCTTCCTTAGAAGCATCTTCTAGGTAACTTAACCCATTTCTAGGTCACTTAACCTATTTCTAGGTGACTTAACCCATTTCTAGGTCACTTAACCTATTTACCTCATTTTTAGGGTTAACCACTTTCCATAATTAGAAAGTTCTCCATTTCTTTATCATTTAAATATTCATCCTTGACTTTGTCATTTTTCTTTACCATTCAAATAATGATTTATTCTGTGCAAGCTCTTTGATTTCTTTGACCTTTTTGGGCTTCAAGCCTACATATGAGGGTCCTTCATCTTCGTAGGGCCATAACTCTCAAACCATGAGGAGTTATGTGAAATTCCACATACCACCGAAAATGGCATGACAAGCACTATTCATTTAGGATAGTCTCACCAACAATTTAACTGATCTTCATCTCATTATTCCACATATAAGCATGGGTTCTCCAACCATACTTATAGGATAACTCAGCTGTAAAGCATCTTCCCATGAGGGATTTCACCATAAGGGGACCAATTTGGAGTTCATCTATTTGTACACTTTATCAACTGTGATAATACAATAATGATTAATCTTTACATCAATCCAACAATGCATCATATACCAATGAAACCACATCGATCCATATTCATCTATGCATCATATATAGATGACAACTCATTGATCCATATTCATCAATATACTATGATAAGACATGTATACATCAAACCTTTGACCTTTGACATCATTCAATCATCCTTTGGCATCAATCAATCAATCACTTGTCATCAATTAATTAAACCTTTGGAATCAATGACAACATGATCCAACGATTACCTAGTATGTTAGTCCTGAGCTATCACTATTATTGTTATTACTACTTATGTTGTGACGAAATTCAGTAATGTAATGGGCCAGTATTGTAGAATAGCTGAATATGGAGATCTAGGTGAGAACCACAAAAACAATGTATCGGATTTTGGTATTATCAATATAATCAGAGGCCTAAATTTGAATCTACATCTTGTGTATTCATTCTTAATGCATGTATGAATTGTTGTTCTCTATTACCTTTATGTATGATATTTCTAATTTTTTTTTTATGAATGGAAACACAACTCTGTTTCTATATTTCTTAGTTAGGAATTACTCAGAACTGTTACAGGTTTATCCTATCTTGCGCAAGACTACAGTGAGTCTTGATCACTCAGATGTCAGTCTAATTATTCTCCTTACCCTTCCCTCTCTTTCATGTCTCGGTTGCACTTCGGGTGAGACTTCTTCCCTCCCAAGAAGATGAAAATTCCAATGCTCTAGACTAATTCGGTACCTTTTGTTGGTAACCTAAGAAGGACCTTGGTCTGAACACTTTTGCGCCAACAAAATGGTTCTGTTGCCAGGACCTATGATTTAACAGGGAACCTATGAGGAGAATGCTTCCATAGATCTATAGATCTAAGATTCAACAATGGTGGGAAAGAAATTATGACGCATTTATATGGAAGGAAGCAAAGTTGCGAGGAAAAAGTGAGAGGAATACAAGAGATTCTGTCTTTTACTTAGAAATATCGGGCGACCAGTATGAGATATTCTGGGTTAAATTTTTGGAAGAACTATTACATTGGATAGATAGGCTCCAAGAAGCTCCATAATTCCAAGAACATGTCAAGAAGACATGTACTTGGGATATAGAGAATATTACAACACTTAACTAGCTGGATCACCAGATCACGTGAGAAATCGATTTCTTGGTTCATACAACTCTGGAGGGATACATCATCGAATTTGCAGCCGAGAATCGCCAATATTTTTCATGTGTGGAAGTAATTTTCAAGAAAGGTGCACACGATAGACTGTTGAGGGAAATCCCCCTATGGATCAAAGTTTTCTTGATGGAGGAGGGGATGATAATTATTCCCTCAAATGAGATGGGAGCTTAAACACCTATGCTTCAGGTAGGGTGATTCTGGGGTATGATCATGACTTGAGAAGGGGAAAGGGTTCTTTGAAAAATGGGGGGAAATCAAGAAATGAATGCAAGAAATGAGCGATCCTTAAGGAGAGCTTCCATTGTTGAGAAGTCGTGGCACATAAAGGTAAAGAAAGTAGTGAAGTAGTCCGAGGTGTTGTAGAAAGAAATCAGATCAAGAGGAATAGATGAAAGAAAGAAGGAAGAGTTGAGGAAGGTGAGAAGACAAGAAAGACTTGCTAGTCTAAGATTGCAATAGAGAGGAAGGGGTCCCCATATGGGTGGATGAGAAGAAGAATGTGGAGAAGCATGGGTAGACGAATAAGATATGGATCTTGTAGAAGGGAGAGAAGATTCAACCCCAATATCAGGAAACATCGGGGATCAAGCAGAGAAGGCCACTCCAGAGGAATAAAACAAGACCCCCCAAATCAAAGAAACCCTCCTAGAAGTCAGTGGAACTAGCCCCAAATCACTGGTCCCCTAGGTGTCCTCTATACCCATGGTAAATTATACACCACCTACTTATGTTATTTCTATTCCTTTGCAACCAGTCATTCAGAATCATTTTGTAAGTGTAAACTCTAGGAGGATATTGGGATCCCCTAGCGTATTGCAACCAGGACCATTAGGTTTTATTCTAATAGGAACAGTGAGACCCACCATGGCTGGACATATGGGAGGATTGATCGCCCAATACCCATAATTTTGGGGTAAAGGAGACAAAGATGTAGAGAAACATTGGTTTTTGTGTGAAGCCATCTTGAGGTCTAGAGGGACTCTCGATGCAAATAAGTTAGTAGAGTTTTAGACTACCTTGAGGGGCCATTCTCTCAAATGGTACATGAAGGATATTGAACTTGGTCTGCAAGGACAAGCGTTCACCCTTAGGCAAGTTCGTTTGAAGTTCATCACCGAATTCAAACTACCTTAGTCAGAGCAACAAACTCTCTCTGAGTTTCGGGAGATTCAACAAAGAGAAGGAGAATTCGTTTGGAAGTACAACCATAAGTTTAAATATGCTATTGGGAGCCTAGCACATCCAATTCATGAAGATCACCAGAGGGTATGGTACATCCAAGTATTACTACCTCTGACAAGAATTCCTTTAACGAAATAATGGTTAGCCACCTTAACAGAAGCCTTGGAACAGTTGATGAATATAGAAGCCATGGCAGGTTATCCGGGAAGTCTAAGAATGACCAGGTCCTCGATAGATGAAATTTTTTTGCAACTTCAGGGACAAATATCAGCGCTAACTAAAAATATTCAAGAATTAATCGCGCCAAGACCAGGACAAACTCAAGTTTGGTGTACTAGATGCCACACAAAAGGGCATATGGAAAATGAATGTCTATGCATGAGGGGAATGGGACCTCTTCAAAACCCGATGGGGCCTTCTTCAGGACCCTTGGGAGGAGTTGCGCAAGTTTCTATGACTCCACCATTCCATACACCAGGGTCGTATAATAGCTTTCTAGGTGCTCAAACCTCTTAGACAACATAGTATTGTGAGATTTTTTGGACACATGGACATGCGCTCAGGCAATGTCCTATTATGCAGAAGTACACAACTTCACCCAATACAATACACTGTGAGTTTTTTTCATCTACGAACCATGCCAAAAATCAATGTAGATCACTGGACGCGTTGGCTGACAGATTAGACCAAATAACATTCAGAGTAAATGAAACCCCCCAAGGACCTGGAAGAGTCCAGGGAGGAGTGGTTGGAGGTGGATTCAAAGGAGGGAGAAATGGAGGTAGAGGACCAAGCCTATGCTACAATTGTAATGAACAAGGTCATTTGGCCATATACTTCCCTCACCTAAGACGACCATGGTGCTGGCACTACAGAAATAATGGGCATGCAATTGAAGACTTCCCTGAACTGATCGTGAAATGGGAAGATCGAGTTTGTCAACAAGGATCTAATATCATAAGCTCATAATGGAAGATGGGGATTGAAGGAAAACTACTTGAGATCAAAATCATCAATCACAGAGGAGAAAATACTAGGGTAGATGTAGACAATCATCCCAAGATTCAGAAAGTTGTTCCCAAAGATGACAGGTATGACCGTGTGAAAGATTTTTTTTTTTTAAATGAAATAGAAATATTTAAGAGTATCCCCACTGTAGAAGTAATGGAGAATCCTCCTAGAGCCACCTCTCAACCTAACCTTTTGAAATCCCCTCCCTCACCACCAACACCCATGAATTTTGTAATTCCAAGAAGACACCCTAAGAAGTCTCAAAGTGTAATCAATCTTTGGTTTCAGTGATTCTTTGATATCCGAGGGGATGACCAACTTACTGAGAAGTTGCGAAACACCCTATACTTAATACTAGGAAATGAGAGAACCACATAATCCATATTAAGGACTAACCTCCCTGAGAAGAATACCCATGGAAAATAAAGAAGAAAGGTGTGAATAGGAAAATAATTCAGGTTAGAAGCCCAGCTAGATGAGTTTGAAATCAAAGATGTCATGCTAGATTTGGGATTAGATGTCAACATCTTACCCAAAAAGACCTAGGAAGCTTTGGGAAAACCCTAGTTAGTATATTCTTCCATCCAGTTGAGAATGGAAAATTAGTACTGCATCTTCCCAGTAGGAAGGCTAGAAAATGTGGCAATAGATGTTGCAGGAGTTAAGACCACAATTGATTTTGAAGTGATTGAAATCATAGGATATAAGGATCCATACCATTCTCTACTCAAGATTGATTGGGAATATGAAAACTATGCTATCATTGATATAAAGAGGGACACCATGTCGTTTGAAGAAGACGAGATAAAAGTAGTTCAACCCTTAGATTCTTGTCTAGGACCTAGATATATTGAACCAGTGGACCATAATATGGAGTCAGATGCCCTTGACCAATTATACACCATCACATCAGGAACGAGACCAGATTATATAAATACTACTGCAGATGGATCAGTAAGTTGGAGAAGCATATAATCTGTTGACAAGGATTCAAAAGCAGCGTTTGAAAGTTGGCAACAAGGTTCATATGAGTGATTCTCAAGGTGATGAGAAACTATCAGAGAAATGATATGGATTGGAACTGAAGTTAGAGAACCCACGACATACAATGGTACCTCATAGGCACACAATTTCTCTCTAGCATGGAATAAAGTATAGTAGAGGAACAAAGGATCTTTTCTCTTGAATTAGCCTTGCAAGATACCCCCACTAGATGGTGGGGCACCCATAAAGCCTCAATTATAGAGTGGGAGGACACAAAACAAGCCATCCGATGTCAATTCCAAAGGAGGGATCATATGAAATAATAAATGAAGATCTATTTTCAAGATGCACAACTATTCGATGGACAGTTTGACCCTAGAGTGCATATTGAACATTGCATGAAGCAGTGGAGAGTTGTGGAGGTACCCTCTCACCTCTAGGTCCAAGTATTTTTCCATTCATTGGGGCCTATTACAAGGGCCTGGTATATACATGAGGAGACCAGAAGACAAATGAACTGTTGGAAGACCTTACAAGAACATTTTTGCAAGGATTTCTCCTTTACAAGTAAGTACCCCGAGCTCAACACAATCCTTCAAAAAATCAGGGAAATGATTTTTACTAATATTTGTAAAAAGAGATCAAGTCTAGTAGTATGTACTGACTATGTTCATTTGCTTGAGTCTAGGCTGAACCTTGAAATTGATAATATAATTGTACCTTGCTGTAAATTTGAGAGAGACCTAGAAAACCTTGATGGTTTAGAAGAGCTTAAAAACTTAGAAATTAAAGAAACTGAAGGCAACAGAGAAATTCAGGATACCATACCTAGTCACATTTGTAGCTCCTATAATCACCCACTACAGTTGCGGAAATTCAATATAAGGAGCGTAGAGAATCCTAATATAGCTTATATAAGAGACTACTAGGATGAGCAAGATATGAACGAAGTACATAGTTTGTTGTGGGAGTATAAGGACTTGTTTACGAAAACGTTCTCAGAACTAAAAGGCATAAAAGGAGCCATGGGAGAAATGAAAATAGAGTTGAAACCTAGCTCAAGACCCATGAATCACAGACCATACCGCCTTGACCCTAGAATAAAAGAAAAGGTTAAGAAAGAAGTGGAAAAGATTCTTGCGACATGACTTATTTTTCCTATTGAAGAAGCAAAATGGATTAGCCCCATAGTTATCCAGAGTAAGAAAGGATAGAAGACATGAAAGTATATGTGGATTACAGGAGTCTGAATTCTGCATGTGTACATGATCTGTTTCCCACACCTTTCAGTGACGAGGTATTAGAACAAGTTGTGGGAAAATAATCCTATTCATTTACAGATAGGTTCTCAGGATATCATCAAGTCAGAATCATAGAGGAAGACAAAAATAAGACTACATTCACTACCGAATGCAGACCATTTGCATATAACATAATGCCCTTTGCTTTGAAGAATTCCCCTGCAATTTTCTCTCGAATTGTGATAGCAACGTTTCGAGAATTGATCCATAAGTTTGTATAATACTATATGGATGATTGGACAATGTACATCCTGCTAAAGGATCATTTCAGGATACTCCAGTTAATGTTTAATAGATGCCATGAGATGTTGATATCTCTAAATATCGAAAAGTGTATTTTTTGTGTACCTCATGGCAATGTGTTAGGACATATCATTTGTAGAGAAGGATTCCTGGTAGACCCAACTAAAATTGCGTTCATTCTGAACATTCCTCCACCTACAAGTGCCAATTGTTGCGCTCCAGACCAGAACATACATGATATTACCGCAGGTTCATTAGAAGATATGCACCTATTACAACACCCCTTGAGAAATTGTTGAAGAAGTCATAACTATTCTGACGGAAGCCTAAGTGTGACAAGGAATTTGACATTATCAAAGAGAAACTAAGTAGTGCACCGATCTTGATATTTCCAAATTGGGAAATTGAATTCCATGTACATGTGGATGCATCAGGCATCTCCCTGGGAGTCATTTTAACACAACCAGGGGAAGGGAATATGGACCACCCTATTTACTTTGCTAGCATAAAACTATTGTAAGCTGAGCGCAACTACACAACCATTGAAAGGGAAGGTTTATATATGATTTATGCATTACAAAAGTTTAAACACTACTTATTAGGCTCTCATTTCATGTTTTTCACTGGTCATTCTACATTGTAGTTCCTGGTGAATAAACCGGTACTGGAAGGAAGAATTTGCAGGTGGCTACTGTTGTTCCAAGAATTTTCATTTGAAGTGATTATCAAACCAAGAATATGCAATGTAGGTCCAGATCACCTTTCCAGGTTGGATTTAGGGGAAAGTGGTGGAGCAGTGGATGATCAGCTCCCAGATGTAGACATATTCCAGATTGAGGCCATTCCAGAGTATGTTGAAGACATTGTTGTCTTCCTTAGTTCAGGAACCTTCCCAAAAACATACTCTGCAACCCATAAGTGACATATGGTGGTTCCTTCAGTAGACTATCAATTGATTTCCAGTAAACTTTACAAATTGGGAATCGACAAAATCCTTAGGAGATGTGTCTTGAACTATGAAAGGAAGGATATCTTGTGGGAATGCCACAGTAGAGTTGTAGGAGGACATGCCGGAGGTAAAGCCACTTCACAGAAGGTACTTCAAGCTGGATTATGGTGGGACATGTTATTTAAATATGCTAAGGAATATGCTAGATCTTGTGGAACTTTCCAAATAGTAGGAAATTCGTCACACATAGATGAATTACCCCTTCATCTAGTCAGAGCACTTCAAGCATTTGAGAAGTGGGTTGTTGATTTTATTGGACCAATCAACCCCCTGGATAAGCACTCAAAGGACAGGCACATAATTATCGCAATTGATTACCTTACAATATGGGATGAAGCAGAGGCAATCCAAGATTGTTCTACAGATACATCTGCTAGATTTAACTTTGAGAATGTTATCACTCGGTTTGGATGTCCTAGAAGTCTAACCATTCATAAAGGTACTCATTTTATCAGCATTACAATTGCAAAGTTAATGAATGAAGTTATTATACAACATCATAAGAGAATCCCTTACCATCCTCAAGATAATTGTACAATAGAGGCCTTCAATAAAATTCTAGAAAGAGGACTCACAAAAGTATGTTGCGCAAACTAGGAAGACCGGGATGATAGAGTTAGAGAAGTCTTGTGGGCTTACTGGACTACCATGATGAAGTTACATAGATACACCCCATTTCATTTGGTCTATGGAAAATAAATTGTTGTAGCCACATAATTTATCACCCCTATTCTTTATATAGCACATGCTACACACATGACAAATGATGAATCATTTGCACAGAGGATTGCAGACTTGCAAGAACTTGAGGAAGCAAGATTTTTAGTGGATTTTCATCAAACAGTTGAGAAGGCCAGACACAAATCTTGGAATTATAGGCATATTGAGTCCAAGATATTCGTGCAAGGGGATAAGGTGCTCCTATATGACAATCGATATCAGAAACATCCAAACAATTTGCGCATGCATTGGTTGGGTCCATTCATAGTTGCGCAAATCCGACAATCTGGTGCAGTCAGGATCGCACAACTAGATGGTATCCTTCGTCTAGGATGGGTGAATGGTGCTCACCTGAAACCCTACATTTATCATGCTTAAGCCAAAGAACGGTTGCTCCATCCCAACGGAGCATGTACAATAGTTATATTTTCATTTCCTACAATTCCTTTAATTCAGTTAATAAACGTTGGAGGGCACATTTAATGTGCCAAGACATATATTTTATTTCAGTCTAAGTGTTTCTTTTGCACATAATTTCTTACTCAGTCGTCTAGGATAGGAAGATCTACCATTACATTAAATAAAGTCATTTAATATGATGGAGACCCCCATTGTGGTCGGAGGGAGAGAGAATCTGAGCTCGATCACAATCCATGTGCCATACGTACCCAGTCTAGTCATACACTTTATGACAACCACTGTAACACATCAAACTTTTCATTAATCCATAAATGCGTGATACACGTAGATGCCATCGGTATCCCCATCATGCTTATAATTTGTTAAAAGGATAAGAACCTCATCTCGACCACGTCCTTGTTAGTCCGTTCATTAAAAGCCAAGATCAATTGATATATCCTACCCCATTATCCATCCCGTCAGACACCTAAACCTAAAAGCACGTTTATGGCCTAATCATGAGTGTCTTTATGGGAGCCTACAAAAATTATCTAATTATCCAGTTATAATACCTTGTCAATCCACGAGTAGGAATCATTGTTTATTGTTAGATAGATTTTGAATTTCCTGAAATTGTGCATACCCCCCGAGATTTTCATTCTCTTGTTACTAAGTCGGCCCCAATTTACCCAAAAAGTCAACACTTCAGAGTTACCATGCCAAGAGAACTAAGAGGTCAGAGTTCATCTCCCAAAGAAGTAATCCCAGATGAACCATATGATCCTCGAATTGAGATCTTCGAGGGTGTGAAAGGAAATATAGATAAATTCAAGCTCTTGGACCTCGATTTGGTAGGCCAAGTTCTATTCCCACAGATGAACATCGACGTGTTTTGGGACTTGGTTCTGGATGACATCGGAAGAACAAAATTTGTCCCCAAACCTGAATTTATCAATCTATTCAACTCTACAATCATGAGCCTCAGAGACTTACCGGTCTTCGAGACCACTTGCGAGGTTGTGCACTGTAGGAAATTCTTGGTTAGCCGAGTACATGGCATAAGTCTATGGCATGATCAAAGGTATCTGATTCATGCAGACAACATCCACCAACTCACTAGCTTATCTATCATGGGTTAGGATGTGTCCAAAGGATTCCAAGGCCCGAGCAAGCATGGGAAGAAGAAAGGCAACGTTAGCCTATACTAGAAGTTCCACACATAGAGAGGTGGTCGAACAAAATAAATTGACCCAATTATTACATAAATGGTTCAGACGACCTACTATATAATCACAAGAAAGGTCATGCAGTCCTATTACAAAGGTGATTGCACCCTCGATGCACTTTTTGTAGCTTATTTCTGCACAAATGCGGCTCTATTCAACTAGTGAAGCTACCTGCTAGAGGAACTCCTAGTAGCGTATGAGGAAGCTCAGGAGAAAGGAAGAACCTTCACGTATGGGTACCTATTAATAACATTCACCATGTGGAAATGGAATTCACCCATGGGGAGATAATTGGAATTAGGAGAGAAAGGTCGCCTTGCCAAAATGTTTGAACCTTGGAACTCAAGGGTGCAACAGGAGAACCAAGAATTCAACAATGTTGCTTTCTCAAATTGGTACAACCTATTGATTGGCGTAACTTAGTGATGGCATATACCACAAGAGTTATTTAACCTAATCACCCGAAACATCACCTTTGGCTTGAATTGCCACAACACTCTTGTATGACCAAGGCATATGAAGCCGACAGACTTCCATTCAAGGTTGCTCCCATTCTACCTGGATGAGGAAACCTTTGACAAAGAATTCATGTCAGGGATTAGCGTTAAGAAAAATCCACGCAAGTTTGGCATGCACTACCTCTTTCCTGTAGATCTCCTGAAGAAAAAGGGGTAGGAAGAAGGATTAGGTCGGACTTCTGGCCCAATAGAGAAGGAAAAAAAGGCCCATATGGAAATGGACTCAGAAGAAGAAGAGGATGTAGAACCTCTGGAATGAAAGAAGAGGACATTGCCAATGTTTCCATAGATTCCTGACCAATATGTGGTATCAAGTAAAGATGTCAATGACATAATTGCTACTTCTTTCATAGGAGAACCATTAGTCAAGAAACCTAGAACAGGGCTCTGTTTAAGGATAAATCCGTAAGTGCGGACACAAACCGATCTCCCCAGATCCACCTGGATCTGGAACAAACTGTGACAGAATATACCGCTTTCCCTAGATCTAAAGTATTGAATGGACAAGAGAAAAAGGATGATGTACTTACT
>ML779684.1:551150-579121 GCA_009831015.1 Picea engelmannii | reverse complement strand
ACTTTATGGGAAAGAAACATATTACTGTATCATATTAAATGTGAAAGAGAGATTACAACCATTGCCTTGATGTCGTAAGGTCCCTTCCAACTGTCCTTCGTTCCCCACACACTTCTTGTTCCAAGGATTCTGAAACCATAGATATGATAGCTGCTCACAATCTATCTTGACAAAGAAAACCACAAGCTCAAGCTCACAAAAGCTAACCAAAAGCCATGAACCCCAATCAAGAACCATGAACCATGAACCATGAACCATGAACCCCTTCTCCATGAGAACTCTTCTCCTTTTATAAGCTGAAGAAGATAGGGTGAGGAGGTTAGGATTATCACACTAAATCATGAAAGCGAGTAAGATCCAAACCGTTCGGATGCCACCTCACCCAAGAAGCTTCTCCTTCTAGAAAATTCGAGAAACCGTACGTTTTTCCCACGTGCTGGAATTTCCGCACCCTAGCTATATAGCAACCTGCGGAAAGTGGTCATTTCCGCACCCTGCCTATATAGCAACCTGCGGAAAGTTCTCTTTATAAGGTTTTTACATAGGAAAATGCAACTTCTTTTCTTAGGAAAAGTTCTTCTTCCTTCTCTCTTCAGGAACTCAGGCCACTGTGACCCCTCTAAAGGCAATAGACAGGTTTACATCATTAACGATCATAGGGATGACGAAAATAATGTGTAACAGGCTCTCCCCCTTGAAAATTTTGAACCCCTAGTCGATATCCTTGAACATACCTCATACTCAAGCAATCGCTCACGATACTCAAACGGTGATCAACATCCAAGATGATCCTAAACCACATGCCACTACATCCACAACCATAATCATTAAGCAACCCCCATCACCCCCATCGCCACCGAATGACATGACCATTCAACCCCAAACCACTGGACCTGAGTCCATGCAGCTGGATCTCCTTGATCTACCCGATAATGTACCATAACTCCTTACTCTTACCCATGGAATATCGAGTCAGTCATTCATTCCATTTGTCCCTATTCAAGACACTCTGCCTTCAAAGGAGAGTCAAATTATTCCACTACCGCAAGTCCTAAGAACTCAACGCCCTCTCTCAATAGTCAATGTTGAGACTTTCATTCATAGAAGAGGAACCAAAGAAACTTTGTTATAGAAAGAGGCATAAGTAGAGGAGGTTCAGAAGGAACCTAAAACTACATCGGGGTAGAGTGCAGCTTCTTTGCAAGAGAAACTGGAACCAATCTTCCAGAACCCATAGCTATGTACAAAACTGTTGAAGCTCTTCCTGACCAAGACAAAATATTTTCCTCAATTCCCAGCAAAATTGAAGGCTCGACTTTCAAACCAACTGCAAAGTCCATCCCTAGGATAAGAAGAGGTGGAGACATCGTCTCAACAATTGATGGCCAGTGTACTTCCACTGCAAGTTCGATTACCGATCGAGGCCTCTCCTTCATTAGACGATCTTGCTCAATTTCCAACATTGTAGCTGATAGGGATAATCAGAGCCTTAACTAAGCAACTAGAGCAGAGGATCTAGTAGACTAAATGAGACACTGAATTCTAGAGACAAGAAAGACTCCTTGTGCAAGCACAACAAAAACAACAGGAACACTCTAATATCCAAGTAGAACTGAAGATGGAGAAAGTCAAAGCAAAAATCTCAGAGACTTGGACAACGCTAAACAAGATAGTACCTCAGCTACCATAGTCCAACACAACAAGCGAGCCTATGGAGAAGATTGAGTTGATTCATGTTGCTTGTTCATAATTGGTAGAAAGAACAGAAAGCCTCGAGGCACAACTATGAGACAACAAGAAACAAGCTAAAATGCAACCCAAGAATCTTCAAGAGTAGATGGAGAAATTGTTTTTGGAAGGTAATAATGCAAGAGAAGGCTTACACAAATGGACCGTTGAATGCACCAAGATATTCAGAGAAGTAAGTGATTGGATGGGAATCATCTCAAGACACAACCACACATTGGAGGACTTGCGCACAAATATCCAATCACTTAATGCATAAGCAACCAACACCCTGGATCCACTAGAACAACAAGAGAAGTTTGACAAAATCCAACAAGCGGATAATGAGTTGAATTCATTATATGAAGCTCAAAAAGTTGCTAAGAAAAAGATACGAGAATTTTGAACTGTAGTTGAGACACCATACTTACAGATGCATCAAGTCGATTCCATTGCTTACTCAGAATGGAATTCCTTAGTTGCGTCAAAGCCAAAGGAATGCATCAAAAACACCACTCAAAAATTTGTTGTTGAAGCTTCAATTCTTGCCAGGAAGTGGATAGAGTGGATAACTTCCAAGAGGTCAGGAAGAGAGCCCTCAAACTTTTACCTGAGTTGGGCCCTTTGTTTGAATAAGAGAAAGAAGAAACAACCAAAGTTGGAAGTGAAAGAAATTCAGAACCAGAGGGAAAGAAAGAACAACAAGCCAACCCAGAGACCACAGAAGAGATGAAGACTTGACTTGGGGCTAGTCAAGGATTGTGGTCAGAGCCTGTCGGGCCCTTCGTTTTATTGAATAGAAGTTGTGCACAACACATTGCAGCTTCATTTTGGAGAATGGAAGTTGTGCAAGCTATTGAGGAGCTAGAAAACATACAAAAAAAAGAAACAAGAAACGGTTAAAGGGACATCACAACATCAGCAGAAAGATCAAGAAAAGAAAGAACTCTCAATTTCTTAACCAACAAGATTGGATTATATATAGGAGACTGATGTTATTGTAATAGACTAATGGATAATGACTAATGAATGAATGGAGGATGACATGATAATAGCAAAGGGTTAATGAAAGGGTTGTAATGTCATTGTTTCCTAGTATGTCAGTCCCGAGCTATCAAGATTAATGTTATTACTACTAATTTTGTGAATAAATTTAGTAATGTAATGGGCCAATACTGTAGCATAGTTGATTATGGAGATCTGGGTGAGTACCAGACAGACAATGTATTAAATTTTTTTATTACCAATATAATCAAAGGCCTAAATTTTGAATCTACATCTTGTGTATTCAGTCTTAATGAATGAATGAATTGTTTTTATTTATTACCTTTATGTATGATATTCCTAAATGCTTCTTTTATGAATGGAAACAAAACTCTATTTATATATTTCCCAGTCAGGAATTACTTATAACTGTTACAGGTTTATCCTATCTTGCGCAAGACTACAATGAGTCTTAATCACTCAGATTTTTGTCTAAGTATTATCCTTACCCTTCCCTCTCTTTCATGTCTTGGTTGTGCTTCGGGTGAGACTTATTCCCTCCTAAGAAGATGAAAATGCCAGCGCTCTAGACTAATTCGGTACCTTTTTTTGGTAACCTAAGAAGGACCCTGGTCTAAACACTTTTGCGCCAACATGTCTCTAGTAGGTTGGTGCCTACATAATATATTTTTGATTTGGTTCTCCACTAAGGATATTGGTGTCTCTAGTAGGTTGGTTCCTATAAGCTTTGTAATAGTAGGTTGGTTCCTACAAACATTTATAAAGATAAGTTTTTTGGTTTTCTCTCACAAGGGTTTCCAAGTTAAACTATGTGTACCATGATTTGAGTTTACATGCATTTATCATTTTAAAGTTAATGAATGATTCACCCCCCCCTCTCAGTATCAACATAAGTTCAACAATTGGTATCAAAGCCAATTTCTTTGGCAATAGTATAACTACTGGAAGGTATATCTCGGTAGCACACATGGCCAATCAGGAAGGATTCCCCACAAATAGGGATCCATTGTTTAATGGAACAAACTATGCATTTTGAAGCATAAGGATGCTAACTTATATAATGTCCCTTGGGTTTGATATTTGGAAATCAATCATCAATATTTATACAGCCCCAACAACTCCACCAAGAGATGCGGTCGGGAAGAAGCCTAGTGAAAATAATGAAAAATCCATGAATGTTATCTTGTGTGGGCTATAAGAATAAGAATTTATCAAGGTGATGCATTTTGAATCAGAAAAATATATTTGGTAAAAACTTCAAAACATCTATGAAGGAGATAATAAGATGAAGAAGGAAAATCTCCAAACTCATAGAAGATAGTTTGAGAGTTTGAAAATGAAAGACAAAGAAAATGGTGTAGCCTATTTCCTTCGAGTGGATGAAATTGTCAACACCATCAAAGGAATTGGTGATAAGGCTTAAGAACCAATGATTATTCCAAAGGTGATAAGATCTCTCCCCTTAATATTTTATGCCAAGGTCTCTACCATTGAAGAAATGAAGGATTTGGAGAGAATGGTGATGGATGAGATGCATGGGGTTCTCATTGCATATGAGATGAGGACCAAAAATAAAATCCAACATAGAAGGAAGTAGATTTCAAAACATCAAAGAAGACCAAAGGACACAAATTTTGTTATTGTTCCAACCATGAATCAGATACAAAAGAAGAACAATTTGTGAGAAAGCTAAAAAGAGAATTTGGAAAATACAAAGGTAAGCTACCCTTCAAATGTTTTAATTGGGGAAGAGTAGGAAATTTTGTTTCTAAATGTCCATATGAAAAAATGGAAGACAACGATGATGAGGATATTAATAATAAAGAATAACATAACAAAAAAATAAAACCTTATAGACACAAAAGAGGAAAACATACTAAGAAGAAAAGTTTCTACTCTAGAGAGGACAATAGCTAGTGTGAAGAAAGTGATTGATATGTTTCTGATATTGACAAAGAAGAATTCCTCTTCATATCCATGGATACAAAGTATACTGACAAAGAAAATGAAGACAATCATAAATAAAAATCAGATTAAGAAGAAGAAGACATTGATGGGGAAGTGAATATTGAAGAAGAACTTGTTAGTGCCTCAAAAAAAATAGATAGACTCGGGGGAAAGAATAAAAAGCAGAAAGGGAAACTAAAAAAAATATGAAAAGAAGGATCATGATCTTGATGGAACAGAAAAAATAGTTATAATATTGAAGATTCAACTAGAAGAGGAAAAAATAATAGAATAAGTGGTGAGAAGCCAAATGAAAGAAAATGAAGAAAATTGCAAGAAGATAGAAGCTGAAATAGTTTCCTTAAGAAAGGAAATAGATAAAACAATTGATCATTTGAATGGAAGCATGAAGTTTGGAAAGAGTACTGAAATATTAGATAATATTCTCAGTTTCTGAAGTTCACCATTCATCAAGAAAGGTCTTGGCTACGATGAAAAAAAAAGACCCCCGAGGGAGATACAAGCACTAGGCCGTCACAAAGCCATTAGAAAAGGAAAATGGAGAAAAGACTAAAATATATGCCAATATTCTCAAAGGATCCATTAACAATGAAAGAAATAACAAGAAAGGAAATGTTAACCAACAAAAATATGATTCTTCTCACAAGAATGAGTTCAAAAGAGTCATTGCACCAAGAAGACCTTTCAAAACCTGGTACCAAAATATCTTTCTTGGATATTGTTTTTCTTGTAATAATTTTCTTCATAAATAAATAGATTGTAGAGCTTATGCAATAAGAGACCATGTGACAAAAAAAAAATAAAGGTCCTTACAAGACCTCATAGGATGATTATGTGAGAAACAAAACCATAAGTTCTCATGGGTTTGCTAACATAAACTATAATTAATTTTCTCCCCTACTTGATTACAATATTGAATGTTATAAGTGCAATAAATATGGGCACATAGCATGTGACTGTAGAAGCAACATAATAAAGTCTCCTAAAAAAAATAAGGAAGAATATGCATTTACCAAGCATAGAGAAGAATACTCAAAGGTGTGGAAAAGGAAGCAAGAAGAACTGAAGAAGGAAGAATGTGGACTTGCAATGTATGATAAAGACAAAGGAATCCAATGGTACATTGATATAGGATGTTCAAAACACATGACAGGAGATCATAACAAATTTCTCATCCTAAAGGAAGAAAAAGGAGGCAATGCTACCTTTGGGGATAATGCCTCTACAAGGATAGTTGGAAAAGGTATCGTTGGTCTTGGTAATGGAAGACTAAAACACAAAATGTCTTGTATGTTTAAAATAAAAATCTTCTAAGTGTTATTCAAATGTGTTATCAAGGTTACAACCTCACATTTCATTCCAAAGGATGTGAGATAAGGAAAGCAGGTTCAGGAATATTAGTGGCAAATGAAAACAAAACCCCGAGTAATATATATGTTCTCAATGAAGTAAAAGGAGAATGTTTTTGTATGGGAATGATATATCTCTCATCTCATCAATAAATGGAAGCATAATTTTAGGAGGAGCATGCCTTTACCATTGATTTCAAAGGGGGAGAAGTTGTATACAGAGGAATAATTGTAGACATAAGAAAATTTGCAGACAGGGGGAATATCATAATTGACTAAGGGTTTCCATCAATGAAAGGGGAGAGATTGTTGGAATTATTTCTCTCATTGATGTCAAAGATAGGGGGAGACTATTGATGTCTAACATAAATATTGCAAGATTAATATTGTTGGAAATTGTTGGTGGAAAATTGGAGAGCGAGGTTTTCAAAGGTTGCCAACAAAGATACCGTTGTAGTCTAGCAGTGATGGCATATTCAAACTTCCGCAAGGGAAGGAGGTCTCACCTGAAGCACAACCAATACTTGTAAGGAATAAAGTGAGTCAGTGAGGACACAACACCAGATCTAATGCAATACAATACAGATTCATACTTGAATGTTAAAAGATTATATCACGAGAAGTCTAACCGTGTATGTGCATTCAATAGTCCATGTTGTGCAACATAAAAATAAGTACATACATAACATAAGCTTGTAGACAATATCACAACTACCAATTACATAGAGCATGAAATCTTGTGCATCACAAAGATCAAATATTCATACACATAATGACTAATTTGTGTGCCCGAATAATCCATCATGTTATTATCATATCGCTACTCAACATATAGAGAGTCTCTTCCATATTATGACTTATACAAAATAATAAAAAATATGATATCCACTATGGACTCTTAGACTTATGCGCGATCACAATTAATTCCCCATAAGAAGGATGACAAGGAAACTATTGAAAATAGGTACAACTCTCGTTAATAGCACAATATATCATAATTAACTCATTGATCCAACTACTAGGAAACCCATCAATTCGACAATTAGGTAATAACACCAACCCTTTCCCATTACATATTCCCATAGTTATGGATTTTCCTCGGGTGCTTCTTGATTTATTAATTCCTCTATTATCTTTTCTTGATTCCACTTTTTCTTTGCATGCACTCGAGGCTTCTAGATCTTTCCACTTGTTGATCTAGCTAGTGCATGAACTGTTTCTACTGTTGGAGCACTTATAGTTAGATTTTCACTCATTGTAGCTACTTTCTGCCACTTCAAGTATTATGTTGAGCTGCTACACTTTTCCACAAAAATGTGATACCTTTTTGAAACTTAATTTCCTCCAAAAATGAAGGGATCAATAGGGTTTGACTACAATATTTGACTCGTCTTGATTCAACCTTCCTCTCTTTCACTGTGGTCTCCTTCAAATGACGGGCCCAACTCTGGGAGAATGGAAAGGGTCTGCTCGAAGAAACTTTCATAGTGGTCCACATGATCCTGCCATTTCCTTGCTAATATTGTGACTCCCACAACAAAATCTTGAGCAATGGTCACATTGGGTTCCTCAGGATTAGTAGCCAACAGATTTGTCCATTCGGTGTTGGAAATGTTATCAATATGTTGTAGATGGATGTACTCGACCTACACGGTAGGTCAAAAACTACATATTTATTTCTTGGTGGTGCGAGTAGATTCATCAGGGGCATTGAATCATTCGTCCTCAATCTATATTTTGTAAACTTGGTCACCTACTCGACTAGATTGGTGATTTCTTTGGATTCTACATTCATTTTTTTCAATTGAGTGTGCAATTCCTCAATAGTTTTTTTGCGATGTTCTATCAATCCAACCCAATCATTGACCATGTCAAAGAGACAGTGACATTCCTTGGCCTGGGCATGAAGAGAGGACTTGGCAATGTTTCCCTCCTCAACTTCATTTTTAATCCTCTGGAGAAGCTCTTCGGGTTGCTCCTTTTCCTTCAATTTGAACAAAACTAACTCATGTTGCAGGGTATATGCTTTTGTAGCCAATTGTAACCATGCTCTAGGAAGGATCTCAACTCTCTGTGGTGGCGCAACTGACATGATATCTTCGAGAATCTTAGGAATGATCTATCAGAAAGAAAGCCAAACTTTCTCAAACTTGTTTGCTACAACTACAACTACGGATTTGACCTACACACACAATCCATGCTCTAATTCTGTGACAAAGGCAGCTATAGTGATGACCTCTATCAACTGTTGTTCTTGTTATTGGATATCATCATTGGATTGCTCCACTATAGTAATCCATTTTTTCAATTGGTCAACATAAGTGCGTACTAGGTGTAAGATCTGAGGTGTAGCCCATGAGGAAAGATCCCCATAGAGAATAGAGGCATCCAAGGGCACTCTTGAAGTAAGTGGTTGGTTTCTTGCAAGTGAATGTTTTGAGAAGTTGGGGGTACTAACACTGTCAAGACTAGGGGAAATAGTGAAAAGGTTGCACATGATCTGATCTTGAATCTGCAAAGGAAGTTTTTTCACCACATTAGTGCACTCTAGGAACAGTTCTAAAATTTCACGACACTTTTGCGAGTTCTACAACATGGGTGCAATTTTTTCCTTGATCGAATTTGTGCTATGAGTCGATTGAGCATCATCCTGGTCATCCATGGGATCTTATGGATATATATCTTGGACCATTGGAACATGTGTCTCTGGCCTAGTATGGATGAATATTTGGGGTTGTATGTCGAGGGGGATTTGATCCTACTGGTCCTAGGGAGAAGTGGAGGGTAATGGAACATTAGGACCAATAGTGAAAACAACAGGGTTGGTAGTATGTGGTGAAACCATGTCGAGCTCGATAAGGTTAGGGGGAATTTAAACTTGCGACACTTACGAAAAATGGGAAACTAGGGCCTGAAACTTCTTGTTGTAGCAATGAAGGGGTCACTAGTTTCAATACATATAACATCAAGGTTGGTTTGGCTATGGGATGGTGGAGTGATGAATGGGGTATTGGTGGAGATACTAGGATGTGGAGTGGTGATTTCTTCAATGATAGAGATAGATTTTGGCAGATTTGGGGGGTCATCACTGATGTGTATAATTGGGACATTAGCAGGAATGATGGTAGTAGAATGAGGTGGGGTGGAAATGGTACAGGTCAAGGGTGGAAGGCGTGATATAGGAGTGGCCTCGGTGATGATGGGGTTGGCCACATGATTAGAGGGAGAACCAGTTAACTACTTCTTTAAAGAAAATATTGAATTCACGACCTCACGAAATTTCTTACCCAAGATCGTTGCATCATCTGGAATGGAAGAAAAAGGGATTGGGATAGCTTGACCTGGTAGCACCTCTTCTTATCCTTCATATTCCTCTTCTTTTGAGATGGAAGGTGACCAGTTCCTTTTCACTGAAATGGTCTCTACTGACCTATTTCACTCGACAATAACACTTGTCCATGAAACAAATTCTTTGTTGAATAGAGGTTCATCTAGGTAAAAGGGGAGATATTTCACATGGAAGAGAATTGGATAGAATTTAAGAGGTCGAATAAAAGCATAGTCATGGTTCATGTCAAACCATATTTTATGTGTAATATGTCGATTCAGTAATGAGTTTGGAATCTGCGGCCACCGTGTCATGAAGATGAGTTCATTGTACCATTGTAGGAAGGCTGCAATGTGAGAAGTTGAGTCGATACTAGTAGTGCGACTACTCCAAGGGTCGAAAATTTTGGTGAAACGATCATCTGTAGAATGGGAGATGATGCAACCTTCTAGAGGCTTCCATTTCCATGAAGAAAATGCTACCAACAACTAGCCATAGATAAAGTACATCGCTTGATCGTGTGCATCGATGCAATCATGCAACATTTATGTGAGTAGATATTTACACCAGTTTAATGGTGCACCATTCTTGCTGAACTCTGGTATGACAATGACATCAAGGTTACACTTGTTTTGAGTGTAATTCTGCATTAATTTCCCTGCAATAAGGTAGCATGCCATGTAGACTTATTCATCCTTTATCGATGCAATCTATGCTCTGTGATCCCCACAATTTGGTTTCATATCTCTCATAGATACTAATCTCCCCCTTCTTCTGATCATGTTTCCACGAGCCTTGAAATCTATATGTAGCATGCTTTCCTTACATAGACATTCCTATGAGATTATGTATATCGTCCAAATGGATTCAGTAAAAATTATCTAATAATAAGATGTTGATGTGCAATTTGTTGATCATGAACTTTATGCAATGGGAAACTTCACTATCAATATCAAAGACTGGTAGGTCGCAAAGACACATCAGCATGGAATCTTGAAACGGTATGAAATCAAATTTACACTACCATTGAAATTCTCCATCCGACAATGTGACACAATCCATACGAGTGGATGGCCATGTGTTGACATTCTACAACGTTAGTAAAATCAAGGTCGACCAACCTGGTTTGTTTGACCTTCTTGATGGCCCTAGGAATAACAAAAATACTTTACTGTACCCTTGGCTTCCTACCTTACTTTTTCAATCCGGGGTTCATACAAACTAAAGAGGTTTTGTGCACTGTATGTGCAGTATGCATTTTTCAGTAGAGAAGGTCTGAAACTGATCAACGAATGAAAATGTGTAGGCAGATAAAATGATAGAAAACAACTCTGAACTAATTACTTGAAGGAAACAAACCAATCTGAGAGTATAATTAATCTAGATTGCATGAACATAATTTATTCTAGCTGCATGAAAGAATATTGAATCAAGAATATGGATCTGAAAGGAAGAAGATGGATTTCAATCTAAGCTATGATAGAAAACTGTCATAGAAGTAAAGATACGCTAATGCATGAACAAAACAAGTTAATTATCTAACCCTTTGATCAATTTCAATCCAAATGTATTTTTATTGTTTATTTATGCCTTCATGAAAAGGAGTTTAAGCTAATTCAAAATATGAAGCTGAAAAAAACCTGCAAGATATTTCTACGGGAACTGTGTAGTTCTACAAGAGTTGTACAGTTCTACAGGAATTGTACAGTTTCTACATGAAACTCCTACATGAAGAAAAATGAGGTTAAAAAGGTAGAGTAAGTTTTTTAAAAGAATGCACAAAGCTAGAATACAAATAAATGGAATGAATATGAGGTTCTTTACATTGGGAGGCACCTAGGAGTGCTCCAAAAGGCCATTGAATGTTTATATAGGATTTCTTTATGACTATATAGTTAGTGATAATCTTAACAAAAACTGGGATTAATCATGCAAATATATATTAAACTTCAAGAGATAATAAAATATTATCTAACATGGATGGAAACTATAGAAATTGTAATAGGGTCCTTGAGCCCTCTTGGATGGGCCCTACATAAGAAGCACAATGAGATTAAAGGAGACTTCAATGGACTAAAATAAAAACCATATTTATTTCTTAAATATCAATAATACATCAAGAGTAGGAATTCTCTGAATTCTCAAAAAACGTATTCACAAAGTCTCCATACAATTCTTCTCCAAAAATTCTCTATATCCCCCCTCTTAGACTAGAGGTCTATATATATATAGATAGAGAGTTTGATCTCACTTCATTAAATAAAGGAGAGGAATGAGTAAGTGAGGTATATCATCCCTTTAGACCAATATATTTGACTGTTGCTGATAAAAAGCGGCCATTAATGCACAAAGAGTTCTCTTGGAAGTAGGTAGGGACAATTTCCCTTGATCTTTGGCTGGCAACTCCTTGAGGGAGACAAAATCCCTTGTTTCTAGGATATTGGTTCCCTTGAATCCTACAGTTCAATTTGGTTGGTGGAATGCACGTATTTGGACGAAAACATTAGAGAAAAAAGGTATATTACACACAAAAATCCACCTCAACATGCATTCATTAAGCAACATGAAAAAAACCTATGACTTACTATTAAATATGGTCAATAAGAAAATATTAAGTCATTTGATACTGTAAGAATGTGCCAAATATGAGCCTTTGGAATGGAAAATAACAGAGCTCATCATCACCCCCCAATTGAACTTTTTCACACCCTTTGTGCATCAAAATTTGTATTTCTATCCTTACTACTATTGTTGTTGTTGTCTACCCTATTGTTGCTCAATGCCTTGTTGCTTCTCAATAAAATGTTGTTGTTCATCACCCTGATAATGCTTATTGAATTATTACCTCATATCCCATGCCATATATCTAGTGATAGCTTGTTGATCATGGTATCATTTATCCTTCAAAATGATGGCCCATTCTTCTTCTTACTTTCCTGAATTGAGATTATCCATAGGTGTTACAGAGAGAAGTGGAGGAATCATCCTTAAGCCAATCCATTTAGTCTTCATTTTCCTTAAAGTTTCTTTGTACCAGGGTGTCCTTAGGAGGCAAAGTTTCAAGGTATTGGGGGAGTGAGTTTCTCTGATATGTAAATCATGAGTCAAGGAGTGCCACCTCCTGTGGTAGGCCTCTATTTATTTCGCTCCCAATAATATGAGTGAGTCATCAAGATGGGATATTGATTCCCTTTCTTTGGTTGTCCATACTGGAGCTACATCCTTATCCAAAGAGAGGCTATGATGATTGTTTATGACATGTGTAAGCATGAAAACCTCAACTCTAATACATAAGGGTGCTTGTTTTTTTTCTTCCTTATACTTCTTGAATTCCTCTGCCCTCATTTCCTCATGACTTATCCATGATGTAAATGCCATCAATTGGAAATCCCCCACATATGGATTGGGATTCTAGTTGTAGGGGTGTGGAAAGATAAGGTTATGAATGTATCATTCACATAGTTTATCTCTTTCTTCCATATTACAACCCTAATATGCATCTAGGAAATCTTTGGGGGTATCAAGGTTGAATATCACAAATTTAACCAGGTGTGAAATATTATTCTTATGCCACTTCTCTTTTAAGAACAATGTAGATGTCCTAGTTGGTGGTCTTCCAACATCTCTATAGAAACTTTAGCTATTTTTTTTACTATTGCTTTCATAATTTCCACCTATTCACTCTTGTCATGTTGATCTCTTCTTGCCTTGTTCAATTGTTGTTGCAGATTATGGTTCTCCACTCTCAAATTCAAGTTGTATTCCACTTTATTCATAGTCATAATTTGGAATTTCTCTACATACGTTGGATTTGTTGTTCCAATTATTGAGAATCCTCCTCTTTCTGTTTCATTTATTATCTTCTTCCACCATTTTCCCCTTGATGGCATTAACCTTGGTTTTCTCCAATTCTAACAAGGTTGCATAAAGAATTTTTTCCACAGGGGTTTTTGTTTTAAAGGTTCCTTACATTTGTATTTCCTCTTTCACCACTATCTCCTCTTGAGGCTCCTTCCCCTTTGTTTCCTTTTTATGTTCTGGACTTTGAGAGTCCTTGACCTCTTCCACTTGGGATGTGATGGCGAGTGGAGTGATTGACACTGGGATTTCCTTCTTTTGATTCCTGATTTTATTGGACCTCCTTCTTCTGGGTTGTACCCATTATACACTGGTGATTTTCAAGCGGATGACAGTGTGGGTTACTAAAGAAGTTAAGGCATCAACCACTTCCTTGTATTTTTCATCTAACTTCTACTCTTTATTTTTCTTTTATTGTTTTGACTTTTTGGGCCTAGTGATTCTCTTAGGTTATTACCCCTTTTTCTTTTCCTCTTCATTCATAGCTACATAAACCTCTTCAAATGCCTGCTGATCCATGTTTATGAAATCTACCCATAAAATTATGTTCCTAAAACTCCTAAGAGCATATGAGACTATCATCTTAATGAGTCCATGACGTGATAAGAATTATTTTTTTCCTCACTGTAGTCTTAGGATCATCTCTTTTAATGATTGAAGGAGGAAGTAAGGGATTATAAGGTTTTGGTGGGGTTCTTGATTTGGAAGGTGCCTTAGTTGGTGAAATAGTTTGAAGTGGTAAGTATACACCACACTCATCCTTCCCTCACATGTAATGTATTTGATGATATGTGTTGGCACAGGGGAAGACCCATGGTTCAATGCTTCAACAACGCACCAACAAAACCCTAAATACCGACCCTTTTGGCAACACCTGCGAAGCAGAGGCAGTGTCACCCGAGGTAGAGGCAGGGGTGGTTGCAGGACTCCAATGTCTGCAACCTTAGCTGGGACATAGATCTATGATTACAATACTCTATCAAAGCACTTAGTAGTTATAGTTCATCAGTATTTAACTAGTATCTACTTCGTAGATAAAACCCTAATCATAGAGCATCGCATTATTCACCCAGATCTAGTATATTCGATCACTAAGCACATTCACATAGGTTATATCTAGCACTCATTCATATGATTCAACACTAATATATCATATCAGATTCATATAAGCATACATTAGTGTACTAAGCATTAATAATATGAATAATGAAACAACCATACTGCACAAAGCAATCATAACACAAGATATACGTTGTTCACTCCCAGCCTAGGGCTACGTCCACCAACTCTTTGTCTTCTTTGTTATCATCCGTCAATATTATTACATGCACGGAGCCACAAAATCCTACTCCGCATAGGACAAGAGATCTGCGCGCACCTTGCTAGATCCTCCTTCCCCGAGCTAAGTTACAGCACAAAGCCTCTACTCAATCTCTTATAGTCACTTTCACTTAGCCTTGCAAGTCTCACACAACATGCACAAAGAAGGTACAAATATCACTTGCACTTAGCACTTAGCATCACACACTTGCACGCCTTTACTTACATCGCCTAGATTTCTATTTATACATTACAAAATGGGCCTAAACATGGGTAAACTCGTGGGTCGAAATCCTCGTACCCATTACATAAGCCCAAAACCCCAAAATCCATAAACAAGGGGCCGAGATCCTCAAAACTTGGTCAAGGGCCAACAGGCCCCCAACACTCACCTGTGACTTGTCCCAAGTCACTCTGGTCTGGGTAGGTTGGATTCAAAAGCCTTGAGCTGCTTCAAACTTTTGTTGCACCAAGGCCTCCTTCTCGACGAACTCTTGGATAACTACTTTTTTGATAGGTCCCTCTAAGCAATGTTTGAATGCAATGACTACTTTTTCCAGCTCTTCTCCTCAGCCTTCAATATCCTCAAACAGTTAGCACACTTCATCCTAGAATGGTTGGAGTCTCTGATTCACTTCCATGACTTTGCTATGTATGGTGTGGACCTATTTTTGAGAAGTGCGTTGTTCCTGGGATAGCTTCATCCTTTCAACTGCTGACAAGATATTCAACTGTGCTTGTACTATCGCTGCTAGCTACTTTTCCTCCTAGAGTTATGAATCTAGTGCCTTTAGTTTAGGGTCTTCAGTAAGTTGCTCGTAGGTTTGTGAAATTCTACTACTAAGTTGTTTACATTCCAGGACGAATGCTCTAATCCTCTCAACTGTGCTCCGGGCAGTGGTTTCTCTTTGATCTTGCATGTCTTGCGAGGTACTTGGCACTGTTCGTAGCTTTAGGTCTGTGATTCTCTGTTGAAGCTGTTGGATATATTCCGCAAGCTACAATACTTGATGCTCCACTAGTTCTTCCACCTTTTTATCCAAGCCTTTCACAGAGCGAAGTGCTTTGCTGAGTGCTTCTTTGAATTTGAGCTTCCCTGCGAGCAACTTCTCTCTCTCTTGCTTGACCTGTGCTCTCTCCTCTTGGAAATTGGTGTGGACGTCATCCTTCTCCTGTTGTGCAACTAGACACTGGTCTACCACTTCCTGTTGTGCTTACCTCAGAGCCACCATGGCCTACTCTTTCTCTTCTTGCACTCGATGAAGGTGAGATTCGATCGCATCAGCTATTCTACGGAGTTGGGTGGGTTCATCTCCCAACTCTAGTTCTTCTGATGGTTTGGGTGCAGTGGATACTGCACTGCTGGATTAAAGGGCTTGTTGTACCCCTCTTAGTTATGTCTCAATTTTTTCATACATGGCTACTTGATTGGCTTCAATGTTGTACATAATATCCTGCAAGGCATCTGATACAGCTGTGATGATGAAGTCGAAGTCATCGAGTGTGAGCACACTCTGTAGCTTAGTCTTGGTGGCTTTGGATTTCTTTCGTGAGGTAGGTTTCTTGGGGGAAACCTTTATTTTATTAGAGGGATCAACCTCATCCACGAGATCCCTAGGCGGTGTTACTTCACCTTGATTCTATTGATATTCTTTTCCATTGGTCTATTCTTTATTTTCTTCGTCATTATCTCCTCGTCCAGGTGATTATGAAGAATTTTCATTTGATTCACTGCTCAAGTTTTGTACCTCTTCGGTCTTCTTTATTCTTCTAGGTCTAGGTGTATCATTCTCTTCGTGAGTGGCCTCTGAGCTGCCAATTAGTTTAGGATCATACATTTCTGTGGGGTCAGTAGGGATAAGGATCTATGTATACCAATCCTTAGTTATCTACTCGAGGTCCTCCTCTGTGAGCTTATAGTATAAATGAAGCTCTTCTTTATGCTCATCTGCATGCGCAGTGATATAAATAAAGTGTCGATCTACGTGAAACTTCATCAGGGGTATGAACCGGTGCAGGGTGTTCTATGTCATATGAGGGACAACCCCAATATCCTTATTCAATTAGAGATAGTATGCATGGAATACTGTGTTCGACTGCCAATGTTTTCCCATATCGCTCGAGTACCAGAGCATGGTGAAATTCGCAGTGAGTGGCTCGAATGGTTCAATGTCCGAGAAGGTCACACCTTCCGGAATCTCCCAATAAGTAAACTCTATGAGGATCAACAGCCAGCTAAAATGGAACTCATATCCCTAATCCTAAGCTTCGTGGCAATCAAATTTGAGCTGGTTGGCTAATTACTTCACCCAGTTCATTTGGAGTCCTTCTACATATTTTTCGATGAGGTCAACAACAAACCCTGTAACTTGCGTAGGTCTGTTCTTTCTCACTAGCTTTCCTAGATCAACTGGCAAGCCATTCTAGATGGAAGCTACCTTGTAGCCTCGCGTCCCATTTTCTACATCTCCATAGGTATCCTTAATTCTCTAAGCCATGGAGCGGTCTACAACCTTCCCTGGGTAGAAGTCTTGTGGGTCTGATCCCTGCATGCTCAATCTGGTGATCCTATGGATCAGCATTGGATCAACTATGATGCATCTGTCTAGACATATATAGCCTCCATGGTAACACGATAGTAGGATATTAACACACGCATTAACCTCCAAGTGCCTTTTGAAATGTGGAATATTCATCACATTCAAGATGGTGGATTGCGCGAGGTTCATATTCCATGGTTGGGGGATTATTTTCGAGTTCTTCCCCTTCATCCTAATCAAGTATCTGTGAGGGGTGAGAATATTGTGGTTCTTTCGGTCCCCTAGGTTGAATTCATTGAATTTTAATGTCACGATCTTATCCTGCTATGTTCTAACTGCATGTATCCCCTTCAGGAGGTACGCAATAACCAAGGTATAATCGAAATCCCTCGGGACACTATCATGACTCATTGCACCAGCCAAAGGTGCGATGTAGTCAGGTAGGATAGTTGGGATTAACTTCACATTCACCAAGTCACCGCGATGCTTGGTTCTCTTCTCTGCTACAGCTTGGGATGGCCCAGATCCGTGAGCAGTCGACGGGGAGGCTTGCACTCCTCTCGTCAACGAAGATTGAATCCTGACGGACATTACTTTCTTTTCCATTAAATCAATTAGAACTTTTTCTACACACTTTTCAGTTGTGCTGAGTTCGTCCGACATATACACTCAAGATTGGATAACTCATATTGATGAATGAATGCTTCAATGAAATAGAACAGGTGTCGTTCTCAATAAGCACAACGCGGTAGAAATGAGTTGGCTTGAATACAATTTGCAAAAGTGTTCTTGGTGCAACAGTCGACGGAATAAGTAGACAACAATGTAACATGTTTTCTCCAACAGACAAGATGCCTTCATCAATGCGGTTATGTTCGTTGCGGTGTGGTCCCAATGGTTTGAAGATGAGCTTTCTGGTCATAACTGTTTTTCTAACCATTTGGGGGCATCGGTCTAATGGTCATAATGCCTCCAATGGTTATATTGCTTCGCCATGGTGAAGTTCCATGCTGTGTTGCTCTGATATCCCGACGAAGTTCCAATTTTGCAAACCTTCCTTCTACGAAGTCCCCTCTGGAACATTTTTCAACTTTTCTCTCTTCTTACTGAGCTTTCTAGCATTCTTCATTGTGATCTTCGTCTCGGTATTCCTTTTTCCATTCTGATTCTTATCTCCTTTTTGCATCGTAACTTCGCGTTGTTGAGATTCTTTCATAGGGTTCAAGGTAAATACTTCTTCTCTATCTGGGGTATGTGCTCCACTATTGTGTGAGTCTTCTTGTGTTATTTCGACTTGGACATCCAAGTTTCTGGTTCTAAATAGCTTCGATTTGTTCTCCTGTTCTTCAATCAAGTGAGCTATCCTCCTAGTCATGAAATATTTTAGTCCTTGCTTCTTCTGTTCTAGGGCTTCCTCTTCTTTTCTTCTGGTCTGATCCTTCTCAATCCAGGTTTTTCCTAGTAACATAGAAAATGGGTTGTCTCTCTCAATAAATTTAACAACCTCAAAATCTTCCTCTGTCGAAGTTCCATGAGCATTCATAGATATCTTGTTGAGTCTTCCACATAGGGTTATCAAATTTCCTCTAAATAATCCTATTCCTCCTAATGAAGGAATCATAGCAGGATTTCCTAAAATTTCCCAAGTTCTTTTTGTGATGATATTCACTTGTGTTTCCTCATCCAGAACACAGTCAATGTCGAAGTCTCCTATTCTTGTTTCTATGCACTCTTTTTCTTTGAAGATCTCTGATAAGTTGACATTTATGTGATCATTTAGGGTTTCTTTCATTTGTAGTAATACATTCTCTGATTGTTTCTGGGGTTCCTCCATGGTCTTAGGTACTTGATCTTCCTCAAGGTTTCCTTGTCTCATATTCATTCTTTCAACCTTAGCAATCATTCTAGGGCAGTCCAAAACTTCATGGTCCATAGCTTTAAAACTAAGAAAACTAGATCTTTTATCAAGACAATCCTTAGCAAGATGGCTAGACCTTCTGCAACTGTAACAAAGGGTTAATCCTCTCTTTCTTTTAAATGATCCCCATCTTTTCCTGTACTGGGCACTAGGGTCATAGTAACTAACCTGCAAAAAATTATTTCTAGGATATTACATTCATTTGCTAGTCCATAAATTCTTTCTATGCACAGGACTAACATATATTTCACTATTCTTATCAGATCTACTCATATCAAATATTATTTCTTCTAGCTACGCCCTAGTTTTCAAGCTAGGATTTTTTTTATCAAGCATACCTAGATTCATACTTTAGAAATAAAAATTTCCACTTATCTTACCTTTTCAATCAAAACGTTTCAGTGTTCTTACCTTTATCAGAGTGCAAAGCTTCAATATCTTACCTCTTTTCTTCAGATCTAACTTCTCTTAGCACAGATCTTCATAAGTCAAGTAGAATATTGCGCACTAGGGCAACAGATCTATGCACAGAGATTTCTATTTTCTTCAGTTCCCAACAATCATAGTTTCAGGTCCCAGCAACAGAACCATTTGTTGGCACAGGAGAAGACCTAGGGTTCAATGCTTCAACAACACACCAAAAAAACGCTAACTACCAGCCCTTTCGGCAACACCTGCAAAGCAAATGCAGTCTCACCTGAGGTAGAGACAGGGGTGTTTGTAGGACTCCAGTGTTTGCAACCTTAGTTGGGACACAAATCTGTGATTACAATACTCTATCAAAGAACTTAGCAGTTACAATTCATCAGTATTTAACCAGTATCTACTTTTCAGATAAAACCCTAATCATAGAGCATCGCAGTATTCATCCAAATCTAGTATATTTGAGCACTAAACACATTTAGATAAGTTAGATATAGCACTCATTCAT
Source organism: Picea engelmannii (assembly GCA_009831015.1). Classification (NCBI taxonomy): domain Eukaryota; kingdom Viridiplantae; phylum Streptophyta; class Pinopsida; order Pinales; family Pinaceae; genus Picea; species Picea engelmannii. Next base: position 559,179 of record ML779684.1, on the reverse strand, counting down.
ATTATTCAACACTAATCTACCATATCAGATTCATCTAAGCATACATCAGTGTACTAAGAATTAATTATATGAACAATGAAGAAATCATATTGAACAAAGCAACCATAACATAGGATATACGTGGTTCACCCCCAGTCTGCAGCTACGTCCACCAACTCTTCGTCTTCTTTATTATCTTATGTCAATCTTATTACATGCACAGAGCTACAAAATCCTACTCCGCATAGGATAGGAGATCTGTGCGCACCTCTCCAGATCCTCCTTCCCTGAGCTAGGTTACAGCACAAAGCCTCTACTCAATCTCTTACAGTCACTTGCACTTAGCCTTGCAAGTCTCACACAACATGCACAAAGCAGGTACAACTATCACTTACACTTAACACATAGCATCACACACTTGAGCACCTTTACTTATGTCACCTAGCTTTCTATTTATACATTACAAAATGGGCTTAAACATGGGTAAACCCATGGGCCAACATCCCCGTACCCGTTTCATAAGCCCAAAACCCAAAAATTCCTAAAAAAAGGGGCCTAGATCTCATGATTTCCACTTCAACTTACGCTTTGCCTTCGACAGCCTGTCAAAGTCCCAAAAAAGGTCAAACATGACCAAGGATCCTCAAAACTTGGTCAAGGGCCAAAAGGGCCTCAACACTCACCTGTGACTCGTCCCAAGTCACTCTGGTCTATGTAGGTTGGATTCAAAAGCCTCGAGATTGGCTTGAGCTGCTTCGAACTATTGCTGCACCAAGGCCTCCTTCTCGACGAACTCTTGGATAACTGCTTCGTTGACATGTCCCTCTAAGCGATGTTCGAATGCAATTAATAATTGTTCTAGCTCTGCTCCTCGGCCTTCAATATCCTCAAACAGTTAGCACACTTCATCCTAGAATGGTTGGAGTCTCTGAGTCACTTCCATAACTTTTCTTTCTATGGTGTGGACCTGTTTTTGAGCAGTGCGTTTTTCCTAGCATCGCTTCAACCTTTCAACTACTAACAGGAGATTCAACTACCCCTATACTATCATTGCTTACTGCTTTGCCTCCTGGATCTGTGAATCCAATGCCTTTAGTTTAGGGTCTTTAGTAAGTCGCTCGTAGGTTTGTGAACTTATACTACTAAGATGTTTACATTCTACAACGAATGCTCTGATCCTCTCAACTGCGCTCCGGGCAGTGGTTTCTCTTTGATCTCGCACATCCTGCAGGGTACTTGGCACTGTTCGTAGATCTAGGTCTGTGATTCTCTGTTGAAGCTATTGGATAGCTTCCGCAAGCTACGCTACTTGATTCTCCACTGGTTCTTCCACCTTTTTCTCTAAGCTTGTCACAGAGTGAAGTGCTCTACTAACTGCTTCTTTGAATCTAAGCTTCCCTACGAGAACTGCTCTCTCTCTTGCTTGACCTGTGCTCTCTCCTCTTGGAAATTGGTGTGGAGGTCATCCTTCTCCTGTTTCTCAACTTGACATTGGTCTACCACTTCCTATTGTGCTTGCTTCAGGGCCAGCGTGGCCTGTTCTTTCTCTTCTTGTGCTCGATGAAGGCGAGATTCAGTTGCATCAGCTATTCTACGGATTTGGGTGGGTTCATCTCCCAACTTCAGTTCTTCTGATGACGGGGGTGCAGTGGATACTGCACTGCTGGATTGAAGGGCCTATTGTACACCTCTTAGTTATGTCTCAATTTTTTCATACATGGCTACTTGATTGGCTTCAGTGTTCTACATAATATCCTACAAGGCATCTGATACAGCTGTGATCATGAAGTTGAATTCATCGAGTGTGAGCACAGTCTGCAACTTAGTCTTGGTGGCTTTGGATTTCTTTCGTGAGGTAGGTTTCGTGGGGGAAACCTTTCTTTTCTTAGAGGGATAAACCTCATCCATGGGATCCCTAGGTGGTGTTACTTCACCTTGCTTTTGTTGACATTCTTTGCCATTGGTATCTTCTTTATTTACTTCGTCATTATCTCCTCGTCCAGGTGATTCTGAAGCATTTTCATTTGATTCACTGCTCAAGTTTTGTACCTCTTCGATCTTCTTTATTCTGCTAGGTCTAGGTGTATCATGCTCTTCGTGAGTGGCCTCTGATCTGCCAATTAGTTCAGGATCATACATTTCTATGGGGTCAGTACAGATAAGGAGCTATGCATACCAATCCTTAGTTATCTCCTCGAGGTCCTCCTTTGTGAGCTTATAGTATAAATGAAGCTCTTCTTTATGCTCGTCTGCACGCGCATTGATATAAATAGAGTGTCGATCTGTGCGAAACTTCATTAGGGGTTTCAATTGGTCTAGGGTGTTTTGCATCATATGAGGGATAGGCCCAATATCCCTCTTCAATTGGAGATAGTATGCATGGAATACTGCATTTGACTGCCAATGTTTTCCCATATCGCTCGAGTACCAGAGCATGGTGAAATTCGCAGTGAGTGGTTCGAATGGTTCAATGTCTGTGAAGGTCACACCTTCCAGCATCTCCCAAGAAGTAAACACTATGAGGATCAACAACCAGCTAAAATATAACTCATATCCCTGATCCTGAGCTTCATGGAAATCAAATTTGATCTGGTTGGCTAAGTGCTTCGCCCAGTTCATTTGGAGTCCTTCTACACATTTTCCGATGAGGTCAACAACAAACCCTGTGACCTGCATAGGTCTGTTCTTTCTCACTAGCTTTCTTATAATCAGCTGGCAAGCCATTCTAGATGGAAGCTACCTTGTAGCCTCACGTCCCATTTTCTACATCACCATAGGTATCCTTAATTCTCTAAGCCAGGGCGCGGTCTACAAACTTCCTTGGGTAGAAGTCTTGTGGGTCTGGTCCCTGCATGCTTAATCTGGTGATCCTATGGATCAACGTCAGATCAACTATGATGCATCTGTCTAGCCATAGATAACCGCCATGGTAACACGATAGCAGGAGATTAACAAACGCATTAAAATCTTGGTGCCTTTCAAAATGTGTAATCTTCATCACATTCAAGATGGTGGATTGCGTGAGGTTCATATTCCATGGTTGGGGGATTATTTTCGAGTTCTTCCCCTTCGTCCTAGTCAAGTATCTGTGAGGGGTGAGAATATTGTGGTTCTTTCAGTCCCCTAGGTTGAAGTCATTGAATTTTAATATCACGATATTATCCTTCTATGTTCTAACTGCACGTATCCCCTTCAGGAGGTACGCAATAACCAAGGTATAATCGAAATTCCTCGGGACACTATCACGACTCACTGTGCCAGCCAAAGGTGGGATGTAGTCAGGTAGGATAGTTGGGATTAACTTCGCATTCACCAAGTCACCTCGATGCTTGGTTCTCTTCTCTGTTGCAGCTCGGGATGGCCTAGATTCGTGAGCAGTTGACGGGGAGGCTTGCACTCCTCTCGTCAACGAGGCTTGAATCCCGACGAACATTACTTTCTCGTACATTAAATCGATTAGAACGTTTTCTACACACTTTTCAGCTGTGCTGAGTTCATCCGACATACACTCTCAAGATCGGATAACTCAGATTGATGAATGAATGCTTCAATGAAATAGAATAGGTTTCGATCTTAATAAACACAATGCGGTAGCAATGAGTTGGCTTGGATACAATTCGAAAAAGTGTTCTTGGTGCAACAATTGATGGAATAAGTAGACAACGATGTAACAAGTCTTCTCCAACGGACAAGATGCCTTCATCAATGCAGTCCTGTCCGTTGCGGCATGGTCCCAATCATCTGAAGATGAGCTTTCCGGTCATAACTGTTGTTCTAACCATTTGGGGGCATCGGTCTAATGGTCATAATGCCTCCAATGGTTATATTGCTTCACCATGGCGAAGTTCCATGTTGTGTTGTTTTGATATCCCGATGAAGTTCCAGTTTTGCAAAACTTCCTTCTACAAAGTCCCCTCTGGAACATTTTGCAACTTTTCTCTCTTCTTACTGAGCTTTCTAGCCTTCCTCGCTGTGATCTTCGTCTCGATATTCCTTTTTCCATTATGATTCTTATCTTCTTTTGGTATAGTAACTTCGCGTTGTTGAGATTCTTTTATAGGGTTCAAGGGAAATACTTCTTCTCTATCTGGGGTAGGTGCTCCACTCTTGTGTGAGTCTTCTTGTGTTCTTTCAACTTTGACATCCAAGTTTCTGGTTCTAAATAGCTTCGATTTGTTCTCCTGTTCTTCAATCAAGTGAGCTATCCTCCTAGTCATGAAATCTTTTAGTTCTTTCTTCTTCTAATCTAGGGCTTCCTCTTCTTTTCTTCTGGTCTGATCCTTCTCAATCCAAGTTTTTCCTAGTAACATAGAAAATGGGTTGTCACTCTCAATAAATTTAACAACCTCAAAATCTTCCTCTGTCGAAGTTCCATGAGCATTCATAGATATCTTGTTGAGTCTTCCACATAGGGTTATCAAATTTCCTCTAAATAATCTTATTCCTCCTAATGAAGGAATCATAGAAGGATTTACTAAAATTTCCCAAGTTCTTTCTATGATGATATTCACTTGTGTTTCCTCATCCAGAACACAGTCAATGTCGAAGTCTCCTATTCTTGTTTCTATGCACTCTTTTTCTTTGAAGATCTCTGATAAGTTTACATTTATGTGATCATTCAGGGTTTCTTTCATTTGTAGTAATACATTCTCTGATTGTTTCTGGGGTTCCCCCATGGTCTTAGTTGCTTGATATTCCTCAAGGTTTCCTTGTCTCATATTCATTCTTTCAACCTTAGCAATCATTCTAGGGCAGTCCAAAACTTCATGGTCCATAGCTTTACAACAAAGAAAACTAGATCTTTTATCAGGACAATCCTTAGCAATATGGCCCAACCTTCTGCAACTGTAACAAAGGGTTAATCCTCTCTTTCTTTTAAATGATCCCCATCTTTTCCTGTACCGGGCACTAGGGTCATAGTAACTAACCTGCAAAAAATTCTTTCTAGGATCTTGCGTCCATTTTTTAGTCCAAAAATTCTTTCTATGCATAGGAATAACATATATTTCACTATTCTTATCATATCTACTCATATCAAACTCATATCAAATCTTATTTCTTCTAGCTGCACCCTAGTTTTCAAGCTAGGAATTTTTTTATCAAGCATACCTAGATTCATACTTTAGAAATAAACATTTCCACTTATCTTACCTTTTCAATCAAAACGTTTCAGTGTTCTTACCTTTATCAAAGCACAAAGATTCAATATCTTACCTCTTTTCTTCAGATTTGTCTTCTCTTCTTAGCACAGAGCTTCACAAGTCAAGTAGAATATTGCGCACTAGGGAAACAGATCTATGCACAGAGATTGTTATTTTCTTCAGTTCCCAACAATCACAGTTTCAGGTCCCAGCAATGGAACCATTTGTTGGCACAGGGGTAGACTCAGGGTTCAATGCTTCAACAAAGCACTAACAAAACTCTAACAACCATCCCTTTTGGCAAAATCTGCAAAGAAGATGCAGTCTCACCCGAGGTAGAGGCAGGGGTGGTTATAGGAATCCAGTGTCTCCAACCTTAGCTGGGACACAGATTTGTGATTACAATACTCTATCAAAGCACTTAGTAGTTACAATTCATCAGTGTTTAACCAATATCTACTTTGCAGATAAAACCCTAATCACAGAGCATCGCAGTATTCACCCAGATCTAGTATATTTGAGCACTAAGCACATTCACATAGGTTATATCTAGCACTCATTCATATTATTCAGCACTAAGCTATCATATCAGATTCATCTAAGCATACATCAGTTCACTAAGCATTAATTATATGAACAATGAAACAATCATACTGAACAAAGAAACCATAACTCAAGATATGCGTGGTTCACCCCCAGTCTGGGGCTATGTCCACCAACTCTTTGCCTTCTTTATTATCTTATGTCAATCTTATGACATGCACAGAGCCACAAAATCCTACTCCGCATAGGATAGGAGATCTGTGCGCACCTCTCTAGATCCTCCTTCCCCGAGCTAGGTTACAACACAAAGCCTCTACTCAATCTCTTACAGTCACTTGCACTTAGCCTTGCAAGTCTCACACAACATGCACAAAGCAAGTACAAATATCACTTACACTTAACACTTAGCATCACACACTTGTGCGCCTTTACTTACATCGCCTAGCTTTCTATTTATACATTACAAAATGGGATTATACATGGGTAAACCCATGGGCCGACATCCCTGTACCCGTTTCATAAGCCCAAAACCCAAAAATCCCTAAAAAAGGGGCCTAGTTCTCATGATCTCCACTTCAACTTGCACTCTGCCTTCGATAGCCTGCCAAAGTCCCAAAATAGGTCAAAGATGACCAAGGATCCTCAAAACTTGGTCAAGGGCCAACAAGGCCCCAACACTCACCTGTGACTCGTCCCAAGTCACTCTGGTCTGTGTAGGTTGGATTCAAAAGCCTCAAGCTTGGCTTGAGATGCTTCGAACTATTGTTGCACCAAGGCCTCCTTCTCGATGAACTCTTGGATAAATGCTTCATTGACAAGTCCCTCTAAGCGATGTTCTACTGCAATTAATACTTGTTCCAGCTCTGCTCCTCGGCCTTCAATATTCTCAAATAGTTAGCACACTTCATCCTGGAATGGTTGGAGTCTTTGAGTCACTTACATGACTTTTCTCTGTATGGTGTGGACCTATTTTTGAGCATTGCGTTGTTCCTGGCATCACTTCATCCTTTCAACTATTGATAGGAGATTCAACTACACCTGTACTGTCGTTGCTTGCTGCTTTGCCTCCTGGAGCTGTGAATCCAGTGCCTTTAGTTTAGGGTCTTTAGTAAGTCGCTCATAGGGTTGTGAACTTCTACTGCTAATCTGTTTACATTCTAGAGCGAATGCTATGATCCTATCAACTGCGCTCTGGGCAGTGGTTTCTCTTTGATCTCACATGTCGTGCAGGGTACTTGGCACTGTTCATAGCTCTAGGTCTGCGATTCTTTGTTGAAGTTGTTGGATAGCTTCCACAAGATGTGCTACTTGATTCTCCACTGGTTCTTCCACCTTTTTCTCTAAGCCTATCACAGAGTGAAGTGCTCTGCTAACTGCTTCTTTGAATCTGAGCTTCCCTGTGAGCAACTGCTCTCTCTCTTGCTTGACCTGTGATATCTCCTCTTGGAAATCGGTGTGGAGGTCATCCTTCTCCTATTGCGCAACTTGACATTGGTATACCACTTCCTGTTGTGCTTGCTTCAGGGCCACCGTGGCCTGTTCTTTCTCTTCTTGCACTCGATGAAGGCGAGCTTCGGTTGCATCAACTATTCTGCAAATTTGGGCGGGTTCATCTCCCAACTCCGGTTCTTCTGATGGCGGGGGTACAATGGATACTGCGCTGTTGGATTGAAGGGCATGTTGTACCCCTCTTAGTTCTGTCTCAAGTTTTTCATACATGGATACTTGCTTGGCTTCAGTGTTCTACATAATATCATATGAGGCATCTGATACAACTGTGATGATGAAGTCGAATTCATTGAGTATGAGCACAGTCTGCAGCTTAGTCTTGGTGGCTTTGGATTTCTTCCATGAGATAGGTTACATGGGGGAAACCTTTATTTTCTTAGAGGGATCAACCTCATCCATGGGATCCCTAGGCAGTGTTACTTCACCTTTTTTATGCTAATCTTCTTTTCCATTGGTCTCTTCTTTATTTACTTCATCATTATCTCCTCGTCCAGGTGATTCTGAAGCAGTTTCATCTGATTCACTGCTCAAGTTTTGTACCTCTTCGGTCTTCTTTCTTCTGCTAGGTCCAGGTGTATCATTCTCTTCGTGAGTGGCCTCTAAGATGGCAATTAGTTTGGGATCAGAAATTTCTGCAGGGTCAGTAGGGATAAGGATCTATGTAGACCAATCCTTAGTTATCTCCTCGAGGTCCTCCTCTATGAGATTATGGTATGACTGTTAAGCCCTAATATTGGCTCATTACCCCTTAATTGGGGCATATTAGATTAGTAATGCTATTTTATTTATGTCGGATTTAGGCCATTAGTTGTAATTTAGATTAGTAATGTTATTTTAATTATGTCGGCTTTAGGCCA
>ML779684.1:497198-546132 GCA_009831015.1 Picea engelmannii | reverse complement strand
TCATCTTGTACTTGAACATTTAAGTGGGGTAAAAGGAGGTTTCCCCCTCGAAGAGGCTTATTATCTGAAATTATCTCTTTTTCAAGGCGTTGAGTATTTTTCCTGAGGTTTTTCTATGCTATATTGAAGTTTGGTTCTTAACAATGACTAAAGCTCTTCTTTATGCTCAGCTGCATGCGCAGTGATATAAATAAAGTGTTGATCTATGCGAAACTTCATGAGGGGTTTGAACCAGTGCAGGGTGTTCAGTGTCATATGAGGGACATCCCCAATAGCCCTCTTCAATTGGAGATAGTATGTGTGGAATACCTCATTCGACTGCCAATGTTTTCCCATATCGCTCGAGTACCAGAGCGTGGTGAAATTCGTAGTGAGTAGTTCGAATGGCTCAATGTCCGAGAAGGTCGCACCTTCCAGCATCTCCCAAGAAGTAAACGCTATGAGGATCAACAACTAGCTAAAATGGAACTCATATCCCTGATCCTGAGCTTCGTGGAAATCAAATTTGAGTTGGTTGACTAAGTACTTCGCCCAGTTCATTTGGAGTCTTTCTACACATTTTTTGGCGAGATCAACAACAAACCCTGTGACTTACGTAGGTCTGTTCTTTCTCACTAGATTTTTTACGATCAACTGGCAAGCCAGGTGCACTACGCCATTCTGGATGGAAGCTACCTTGTAGCCTTGCGTCCCATTTTCTACATCGCCATAGGTATCCTTAATTATCTGAGCCAGGACGCGGTCTACAACCTTCCTTGGGTAGAAGTATTGTGGGTCTGGTCCCTACATACTCAATCCGGTGATCCTATGGATCAATATTAGATTAACTATGATGCGTTTGTCTAGCCATAGATAGCTGCCATGGTAGCACGATAGCAGAATATTAACACACACATTAATCTACCGGTGCCTTTCGAAATGTGGAATCTTCATCACATTCAAGATGGTGGACTGCGCGAGGTTCATATTCCATGGTTGGGGGATTATTTTCGAGTTCTTCCCCTTCGTCCTAGTCAAGTATCTATGAGGGGTGAGCATATTGTGGTTCTTTCGATCCCCTAGGTTGAAGTCATTGAATTTTAATGTCGTGATCTTATCCTTCTGTGTTCTAACTACATGTATACCCTTCAGGAGGTACACAATAACCAGGGTATAATCTAAATCCCTCGGGACACTGTCACGACTCACCGCGACAACCAAAGGTGGGATGTAGTCGGGTAGGATAGTTCGGATTAACTTCGCATTCACCAAGTCACCTCGATGCTTGGTTCTCTTCTCTGATGCAGCTCGGGATGGCCCGGATCCATGAGAAGTCGACCGGGAGGCTTGAAATCCTCTCGTCAACGAGGCTTAAATCCCGACGAACATTACTTTTTCATCCATTAAATAGATTAGAAATTTTTCTACACACTTTTCAGCTGCATTGAGTTCGTCCGACATACACTCTCAAGATCGGATAACTCAGATTGATGAATGAATGTTTCAATGCAATAGAACATGTGTCAATCTCAATAAACACAACGCGGTAGAAATGAGTTGGCTTGGATACAATTCACAAAAGTGTTCTCGGTGCAACAATCAATGGAATAAGTAGACAAAGATGTAACATGTCTTCTCCAATGGACAAGATGCCTTCATCAATGCGGTTCTGTCCGTTGCGGTGTGGTCCCAATGGTCTGAAGACAAGTTTTCCAATCATAACTGTTGTTCTAACCATTTGGGGGTATTGGTCTAATGGTCATAATGCCTCCAACGCTTATATTTCTTCGCCATGGCAAAGTACCATGTTGTGTTGTTCTGATATCTTGACGAAGTTCCAGTTTTGCAAACCTTTCTTTTACGAAGTCCCCTCTGAAAAATTTTGCAAATTTTCTCTCTTCTTACTGAGATTTCTATCCTTCTTCAATGTGATCTTCGTCTCGGTATTCCTTTTTCCATTCTGATTCTTATCTTCTTTTGGCATAGTAACTTCGCGTTGTTGAGATTCTTTCATAGGGTTTAAGGGAAATACTTCTTCTCTATCCGGGGTAGGTGCTCCACTCTTGTGTGAGTCTTCTTGTGTTATTTCAACTTTGACATCCAAGTTTATGGTTCTAAATAGCTTTGATTTGTTCTCCTGTTCTTCAATCAAGTGAGCTATCCTCCTAGTCATGAAATCTTTTAGTCCTTGCTTCTTCTGTTCTAGGGCTTCCTCTTCTTTTATTCTGGTCTGATCCTTCTCAATCCTGGTTTTTCCTAGTAACATAGAAAATGGGTTGTCTCTCTCAATAAATTTAACAATCTCAAAATCTTCCTCTGTCGAAGTTCCATGAGCATTCATAGATATCTTGTTGAGTCTTCCACATAAGGTTATCAAATTTTCTCTAAATAATCTTATTCCTCCTAATGAAGGAATCATAGCAGGATTTCCTAAAATTTCCCAAGTTCTTTTTGTGATGATATTCACTTGTGTTTCCTCATCCAAAACACAGTCAATGTCGAAGTCTCCTATTTTTGCTTCTATGCACTCTTTTTCTTTGAATATCTCTGATAAGTTGACATTTATGTGATCATTCAGGGTTTCTTTCATTTGTAGTAATACATTCTCTGATTGTTTCTGGGGTTCCTCCATGGTCTTAGTTGCTTGATCTTCCTCAGGGTTTCCTTGTCTCATATTCATTCTTTCAACCTTAGCAATCATTCTAGGGCAGTCCAAAACTTCATGGTCCATAGCTTTACAACAAAGAAAACTAGATCTTTTATCAGGACAATCCTTAGCAAGATGGCCCGACCTTCTGCAATTGTAACAAAGGGTTAATCCTCTCTTTCTTTTAAATGATCCCCATCTTTTCCTGTACTGGGCACTAGGGTCATAGTAACTAACCTGCAAAAAATTCTTTCTAGGATATTGCATCCATTTTCTAGTCCATAAATTCTTTCTATGCATAGGAATAACATATATTTCACTATTCTTATCAGATCTACTCATATCAAATCTTATTTCTTCTAGCTGCACCCTAGTTTTCAAGCTAGGAATTTTTTTATCAAGCATACCTAGATTCATACTTTAGAAATAAAAATTTCCACTTATCTTACTTTTTCAATCAAAACGTTTCAGTGTTCTTACCTTTATCGGAGCGCAAAGCTTCAATATCTTACCTCTTTTCTTCAGATCTGACTTCTCTTCTTAGCATAGAGCTTCATAAGTCAAGTAGAATATTGCACACTAGGGAAACATATCTATGCACAGAGCTTTCTATTTTCTTTAGTTCCCAGCAATCACAGTTTCAGGTCCCAGCACCGGAACCATTTGTTGGCACAGGGGCAGACCCAGGGTTCAACACTTCAACAACGCACCGACAAAACCCTAACTACCAGCCCTTTCGGCAACACCTGCAAAGCAAATGAAATCTCAACCGAGGTAGAGACAGGGGTGGTTGTAGGACTCCGGTGTCTGCAACCTTAGTTGAGACACAGATCTGTGATTACAATACTCTATCAAAGCACTTAGTAGTTATAGTTCATCAATATTTAACCAGTATCTACTTTGTAGATAAAACTCTAATCATAGAGCATCACAGTATTCACCTAGATCTAGTATATTTGAGCACTAAGCACATTCACATAGGTTAGATCTAGCACTCATTCATATTATTCATCACTAAGTTATCATATCATATTCATCTAAGCATACATCAGTGCACTAAGCATTAATTATATGAACAATGAAACAATCATACTAAACAAAGAAACCATAACATAGGATATACGTGGTTCACCCCCAGTCTGCGGCTATGTCCACCAACTCTTCGTCTTATTTATTATCTTCTGTCAATCTTCTTACATGCACAGAGCCATAAAATCCTACTCCGCATAGGACATGAGATCTGTGTGCACCTCGCCATACCCTCCTTACCCGAGCTAGGTTACAGCACAAAGCCTCTACTCAATCTCTTACAATCACTTTCACTTAGCCTTGCAAGTCTCACACAACATGCACAAAGCAGGTACAACTATCACTTGCACATAGCACTTAGCATCACAAACTTGCGCGCCTTTACTTACATTTCCTATATTTCTATTTATACATTACAAAATGGGCCTAAACATGTGTAAACCCATGGGCCGACATCCCCATACCTGTTACATAAGCCCAAAACCCAAAAATACCTAAACAAGGGGTCGAGATCTCGCAATCTTTGCTTCAACTTGCACTCTTCCTTCGATAGCCTGTCGAAGTCCCAAAATAGGTCAAGCATGACCAAGGATCCTCAAAACTTGGTCAAGGGCCAACAATATGATATGGTACTTTCAATCATGGGCGAGGGAGGATACCATTTTTACCCTCATCAGGTTTCTCATTTTGGAGGAAGAATGCCTTCTTGGCATTAATGGCTTCTTGCCACTTTTTTTTTATCCCAAGGGATTCCTAAGGGTAGAGTAGAAATCTTGTTGATGGAGGCCTCATTAATTATAATTGTTAGTACCCTTATTGTGGTTACATATTCATGTTCTAGTATGTTAGCACTTCATAATTTCTCAGGTTGAGGAAGAAATTGACAGAGGTAACCACAAAACCAATTGGATTCAAAGATCTATCCCTCCAAGATTCAGAGAGGGAACTATCTGTATGATTTAGCTTTGTTTGGATTGGATATTAGGCTAGTTATGAGAGTACAGGTTTTCTTTTGAATTTTTGGTTGGGACAACGAAAGAGGGCCATTGGGAAAAATGGAGTCAACAAGGTTTAAACTGATCAAATGAAGAAATAATTGAGCTCATATGTAAAAAGGCAAGGTAGTCATGTTAGTGGATCCTTCTAGTTTTTGATATGGAAAAAGAGGAACAAATTAGGGTTCACTTCAAATGTAGAGCATTTCCACATGAATTCTACATTCAAACTTCAGAAGAAAACATGAATATTGTTTTAAGTCGGAACAGGGTGTTTGGAACAAATCCTGAACTTAATATTCTTATAAACAATAAAAGAAAGAAACAAAATGTGAAACTAGAGAAGAATAGATTACATCAAGAATCACTTCACCACATAACTATGACACATGAATCTTGAAACATAATGTCTTTGTATTCATAAAAGAAGATCACATAAACCCTCCTGAAAATATTTACAATGGATGGTAATCTTTCAATACCATTTTCCCCTTCAGGTCCAACCCTTATGCCATATTGCATCCTATCTTTTATAATATCCCATTACATTCAGATCCTATAGAGTAGAAGATCAAATCTCTTCTTTAACTATTTCTAGATATTTTTGGAAAATACCTAATTAATGATGTATCCAAAATAGAGATTTGATCTCATTTCAAAATCATACGATACAACCTGAGTTTATAACAATATATTTGATTTTTACCACTGAAAGGGTAAAAATATAAATAACTTCCTCCTGACTACTATCCTAAAACTAGGGAAAATACAACAAAATCCCAAGAAATAGGTTATGCTTTGACTTTATTTAATAAAATCTAACTAATCTGATATTAACCTAACACCAACATATTGAGGATGTGTTATAACTAGAAAATCATTCTGGAAGCCTTCAAGAACATTGAGGAATCCATTTGCCTTGATCCGAGGAGATTTATGTGCTTTATGTTCATAACAGAACTTTTGGTAGCTAACGAGGTCAAAAAAGAGTATGTTTAGCTGCTGATTTTCTGGGAATGATTTTCGGTCGCTAATTATGGACTTTGAAACTAATTTTAGCTGGCGAAACCTGTAACTGCTCCTGAAATTGGTAAAAAATGGTTGATTTTGATCATTAATCCTGCTTCATCTATTATAATCACCTCATTTCATATCAAGGGAAACTTCAGCTAGAGCATCAAGACTGAGGTGAGCTTTAGTTTTTAGCTTTTTGTGGACAAGCTTGAAGCTCAAAACCTTATTCATGTTCTGCAGTCTGCTATTCTATTTGAAGAGCTTCTTATTCTTGTGCTTTACAAATATTTAATGGCCAACTGATCCAATACAGTACCAACTTTGAGAGATGACTTTCTAAGAGTCTCATTCTCTATTTTGAGATGTCTTTCTAATACCTTTAACTCAGCCAACTCTTCTTTCAGTTTCTGAACCTTAGGTTTTTTACTAAACCTTTTCTTTGATGATGTTTCAGGTACTCCCTTTTTTGGATTTTCCATTTCTGCAGCTAATGGCTCTGAATCTGAATCTGAATATAGAAGATTTAGGAAATTTCTTATTGTATCATTTCCTTGATCCTCTGCATTTTTCCCAAATTCTAGCTTCCTTTTTATTTTCTTTGATTTTGATGGGGAAGGCTCTGTTGCAGTTTCTATAGGTGACAATGTTCTCCTCTTTCTTTTACTGGTTTTTGGAGAAGTTAATTGCTATGAGGACGTTTTGCCTTTCTGTGGTTGAAACTTTTGTCCAAATTCTCCCCAAAACATAATATAATCCCAAGTCTTATTCCTTTTATTGAGCTCCTTTAACACTGTTAGTTTGATTAGGCCATGGTGAAACAAATTGTTGCTAGCCTTCTGAGGTTTGGCCTGAACTTTGGAAGCAATCTTGGTAAGACTCTTAAGAAGATAAAAGGGAATATTCAGAGGTTTCTTACCAGTGAAATGAAGGAGCAATATAAAATGGTAAAGTATGGTCCTACAATATCTCCCCTCACAAGTGATGTAAACCTGAATAATTTTTAACAATATTTTTCATTTCTCCTCCAAGAAGCTTCTGGGAATTTCCTTTTTCCATTTCATATTTTGATGCTCATTTTTTAGAAATGGTCTGAAATCAATCTCCTTGACTAAGGTGGTATTAAACCAAATTTAACCTTCACCAGGCATCTCTATAGCTACTTCTATACAGGCTTCATCTATCTGCATCACAACATGCCCAAGTTGAACTTTAAATCCATCAAAACTTTTGGCAAATGCCTCTGTGACACCCTGATGGTACCCCTAGAGCTTCTGGTAGAACCTTTAGCATCCAACACTTTTGAATAATTCGTAGGCCTCAGGGTGTGTTTCAAGGTACGTGGAATCCTGAAATTCCTTCCTCAGAAGAGCACCTCCCGTTGCAATATTCATGACCAGGACTGGAAAAAATGCTTGAAACTGGGTCGATGAGAAAGGATCCAGGGTATGTAAGGGTGAGAGATGGACTCAAATAAACATGGAGGTGGGATAACATGATAATATTCAAGAAAGAGACTCAAAAAGGGTGAAAATGTTTTGGGTGGTTGTGGTAAGATTTAAAACAACTTACAAGAGGTAGCTAATCGATTCAATGCATCAAAAGGGTGATGACCATTTTTGGATCGATTGAATTTCATGGGCATGATCTAGGGTTATCATCACTCAATTGGACAAGGGAGAAACAAAGCATAATCTTTTCTGAAATCAGATGAATGATGATTGAAAGTGGTTATGGATGCATGGAAACTAATAAGGATATGAGTACAATTTCCAGTTAGGAGAGTGACAAGACGCTTTAGACGCTTGAAAAAATTGCCACTTTTGGAAGCTTATGACAGGCGTGAATAAGCCATTTAGATACCGAAAATTTTAACTTTCGGTAGCTAATGGCTATAAGATTTCAACCTTTAGTTACCGAAAATCAAACTTGTTGCCACAATTAAAATATGAACCAAATTCATGAAATCCCTAATTATGCCACTCTAAACCTTCAAAAAACTCATGTGGATACATCATAATTCAAATCTTGGTATGTGACAACATTTGTCTCTAACCTTTAACCTGGATATCTATTAGAAGCATTTGATATACCACTGTACCATTACCCCTGAGCACCATATCATGAAAGTACCTTCATCATGATCAGAAAAATTCCAATATAGATGACTAGAAAATAGATGGCCTACAGTATAGGACCCTAACATAGGCTCCAATTGGGGATGGAAACTCTCGAGGAGGTGTCAAGAATATTTGATCTCTGGATTCGTAGATCAGTGCCTTATCCATTGGGCTGATCCCAAAATATGCATCTTGCTCTATCCTGAAATCATTGTGACTGAAAAACAACTGGTCATCTACTCCAACTTTGATTGGATTTTGAAGTGAAACTAAAATAAAATAGACCACATGCCTCACCAACAAGCTTTATTTTCACATTGTAAATCTAATAGTTGAAAGGTTGCTTATGTGGTAAACTTATTTATGCACATATAATATTATTCTAACCATTAGAATGCTTGACCTTAATCAATATGGAATATCCAATATAACCAATCAAATATTAGATCTGGTACCTTGGCTCTTTCACTATTTTTCACCAAACTTAGAAACAAATCTGTTAATGGAATTTGATAGAGATTTCTAGCCTGATATTCATTACAGGGAGCTTGGTAAACCTAAAAAACAACAGAAATGCTCGAAATGTATTGTGGCTCTGTAATGAACAATTTCTCCATATAGATAGCCACTAGATCAAGATAGAATTGACCTATTTTTGGGTATTCTGACTCAGTCAATTCAATTTCATGACCTGGTACTGCACATGTGCTCTCCATGTCTTCAGACAACTTGGAACATGTTTGCACTTTATCTGATGAGATTTGTATTAATACTTCTGTTGAACAAGACAATGGAGAAGATTGTCTGATCATATCCATATCATAACAACTTTTAAAATTGTTATAGTTAAATGAAGCCTGACTTTGAAAACACAAACCATCCAATATATCAACTATTTGGTCATGTAGTGCTTTATATGGATGCAACATTGGTTCTACTGACACCTCATGATTTCTCCTATGATTATCAACCAGAATGTGACCCGGGTTCCCTTTCACAATTTGAAATTAATTAAAGCATAAGGGTATAGAATCAAATTAGATCAATTCATCATCTATTTCAGACTCTGTGATTTTATCTGAGATCTGATGTCCAAGATGACTCAGGGATCATACTTCTGGATCTAAAACAGGTTCTGTATCATCCATGTTTTCCTCAACTGATTCATCAGAACATTCCTCATTCTTTCTATTCAAAA
This sequence comes from Picea engelmannii, assembly GCA_009831015.1. Taxonomy (NCBI): domain Eukaryota; kingdom Viridiplantae; phylum Streptophyta; class Pinopsida; order Pinales; family Pinaceae; genus Picea; species Picea engelmannii. Next base: position 537,153 of record ML779684.1, on the reverse strand, counting down.
CCTGCTTGTAATTTTCTCTTAGGAGTGAGGCAAAGCACAGAGGAAAGAATTTTTGACTTACTTGAAAAATTTCTTCATTTTCCTCCTTGCGGTCTTGCTTAGTATGCAGAGTTTGAATGTCATCTTTGCATTGTGATAACTTGGATTCTTCTTCCCATGAAGATAATGTTGGTTTCTTTGAACAATCAGCCTCAATCTCAACCATATAATCATCATCCCAATGATCATATCCGGGTAAATCATTTATATATTAAATTTCATCAAACATGCACATAATCTCAGGATATTGTTCCACCATCGTCTGATTTTGAACTTCATCTTTGGCTATGTTGTGAATTGAGTACATGAAATAATCATTTGGTGGTTTAGAATACCGAGGTTGAGCTGCAAAATGCTTGGGGACATTGATCCTTGTATTTTTTGGGACTAATGGAACATGAGGTATTTGAAAAAAAAGTTCCTCTTTCCTGCTAATATTATGCATCACTTCGTTCACTGTGTTTGTCAAAATATCTAGTTTTACCTTTGAAGATATCAAACACTCTTTTTCTATTTTATCCTTCTTAACTGCTTTTAACTTTTCATTTTTGTTCAGCAAGTTAGCTTCCACTTCAACTGCAATATTTTTCATTTCTTCAAGGGTTGCAGTGTCCCTTTCTCTTAATTGGAATGTCATCTATGGATCAAAGGCATATGGGTAGTGCAAGAGAGATAGTCTTGGGGGTGGCCTTATATCAGCAGGCATTGAATGTTACACCTTATTTAACCTGGATGAAAAATGTTGTACTATCTCCCCTAGTTTTATTTTCAAGTGGTCATACTCTTCTAGGATGAGAAAATCATTTCCCATGACCACCCATCTATCTAGGAAAACTTGCATAAATTGATGAAAATTGCTAATGCTTGCAGCTGGAAGATTCTTAAACCATTTTTAAACTTTACCTTTCAAAGATAGGGCAAACATCTTGATACAAACATCATCTTCTTCCACCTCAAATAGATCAAGAAAATCCTCAAGAATTTGAATGTGTTTTTCAACAGTGATCTTCGCATTTTCTCCATCAAACATGGGCAGATTATTGCTATAATTTGCAGGGAATTCATGGAGAATAGGAGGTAAAACCAGAGGCTTGTATCTGTCTGGGAATTTTACAGGTATAGGAGGTAAATCAAGGGGCTTAAAACTATCTGGAATTTCAATGATAATAGGAGATAAAGCACGAGGGTTGTGTCTAACTCGGCTTTCTACAAGTATTGGAGTATGAACCAGAGCTATAGGGATGGGATCAATCCTTTGAGGATCTTCGGGTTGAAACTGATCACTATCAATTTCAACAATATACTCTTGACCAGGCTCATAATAAGAAAGAAAATAATTACATATAAATCCAAAAATGTCTTGAATACAATTTGAGCTTGAATACATGATCTTCCTAGATTGCTTTGTCATGTTTTAGGTTCTTCCTCTAGTGGAGTATTTGAAACTGGTTGGATTTGATTGGAGTTGCCAGGTGGATGATTCAGACTTCTTGTGTTTGATCACTTTCCACCATCAGTAATCAGATCTGTAACTTGATACACTTTTCTGAGGAACATTCCCTAGTATGGTCGTCAATATGTTATCACTCCATAATTTCTTAGCCCGAGGAATAAATTGACAGAGGTAACCGAAAAACCACTTGGAGTCAAGGATCTATCCCTCCAAGACTCAGAGAGGGATCTCTCTGTATGATTTATCTTTGTTTGGATTGGATATTAGGCTAGTTATGAGAGTACATGTTTTCTTTTGAATTTTTGGTTGGGACAACGAAAGAGGGCCATTGGAAAAAATGGAGTCAACAAGGTTTAAGGTGATCAAATGAAGGAATAACTAAGCTCATATGTAACAAGGAAAGGTAGTAATGTTAGTGGATCCTTGTAGTTTGTGAGATGAAAAAGAGGAATAGATTAGGGTTCACTTCAAATGTAGATCATTGCTACTTGAATTCTACATTCAAACTTCAGAAGAAAACATGAATATTGTTTTATGCTAGAACAGGGTGTTTGAAACAAATCTTGAACTTAATCTTCTTATAAACAATAAAAGAAAGAAAAAAAATGTGAAACCAGAGAAGAATAGATTACATGAATAATAACTTCACCACATAACTATGACACAACAATCTTGAAACATAATGTCTTTGTATTCATAAAAAAGGATCACATAAAACCTCTTGAAAATCTTTACAATGGATGGTAATATTTCAATACCATTTTTCCCTTCAGGTCCAACCCTTATGCCATATTGCATCTTATCTTTTTTAATATCCTATTACATTCAGATCCTACAGAGTATGAGATCAAATCCCTTCTTTAGCTATTTCTAGATATTTATGGAAAATACCTAATTAATGATTTATCCAAAATAGATACTTGATCTCATTTCAAAATCATATGATACAGCCTGAGTTTATAACAATATATTTGATTTTTACCACTGAAAGGGTAAAAATAGAAATAACTGCTTGTTGACTACTATCCTAAAACTAGGGACAATACAACAAAATCCCAAGAAATAGGTTATGCTTTGACTTTCTTTAATAAACTCTAAATAATCTAATATTAACCTGACACCAGCCTATTGAGGATGTGTTATAACTGGAAAATCATTCTGGAAGCCTTTGAGAACATTGAGGAATCCATTTTCCTTGATTTGAGGAGATTCTATTCTTTTTGTTCATAACAAAACTTTCAGTCGCTAACGAGGTCAAAACAGAGTATGTTTAGCTGCCAATTTTCTAGGAATGATTTTCGGTAGCTAATTATGTACTTTGAAATTGATTTTAGTTGGAGAAACCTGTAACTTCTCCCGAACTTGGTCAAAAATGGTTGATTCAATCATTAAACCTGCTTCATCTATTATAATCACCTCATTTCATATCAAGGGTAGATTCATCTAGAGCATCAAGACTGAGGTGAGATTTAGGTTTTATATTTTTGTGGACAAGCTTGAAACTCAAAACCTTATTCATGTTCTACAGTATGCTATTCTATTTGATGAGCTTCTTATTCTTATGCTTTATAGTCTCATATTTAATGGCCAACTAATCCAATGCAGAAAAAACTTTGAGAGATGACTTTCTAAGAGTCTCATTCTCTGTTTTGATATGTCTTTCTAATACCTTTAACTCATCCAGATCTTGTTTCAGTTTCTGAAACTTAGTTTCTTTACTAACCCTTTTCTTTGATGATGTTTTAGGTATTCCCTTTTCTGGAGTTTCCATTTCTGCAGCTAATGGCTCTGAATATGGAAGATTTAGGATATTTCTTATTGTAGCCCCTCCTTGATCCTCTTCATTTTTCCCAAATTCTAGCTTCCTTTTTATTTTCTTTGATTTTGATGGGGAAGCCTGTGTTGCAGTTTCTGCAGGTGATAGTGCTCTCCTCTTTCTTTTACTGGTTTTTGGAGAAGTTAATTGTTGTGAGGAAGTTTCTCCTTTATGTGGTTGAACTTCTTGTCCAAATTCTCCCCAAAACAGAAGATAATCCCAAGTCTTATTCCTTTTGCCGAGATCCTCTAACACTATCAGTTTGATTAGGCCATGATGAAACAAACTGTTGCTAACCTTCTGAGGTTTGGCCTAAAATTTGGAATCCATCTTGGTAAGACTCTTAAGAAGATAAAAGGGCATATTCAGAGGTTTCTTACTAGTGAAATGAAGGAGCAATCTGAAATGGTAAAGCATGGTCCTACCATATCTCCCCTCACAAGTGATGTAAACTTGAATAATTTTTAACAATATTTTCCATTTCTCCTCCAAGAAGCTTCTGGGAATTTCCTTTTGCCATTTCATATTTTGATGCTCTTTTTTGAGAAATGGTTTGAAATAAATCTCCTTGACTGAGGTGGTCTTTAACCACTTTTCACCTTCACCAGGAATCTCTGTAGCTACTTCTATACTGGCTTCATCTATCTGCATCACAACAGGCCCAAGTTGAACTTTAAATCCATCAAAACTTTTGGAAAATGCCTCTGTGACACCTTGATAGTACCCCTGGAGATTCTGGAAGAACCTGTAGCATCCAACACTTTTGAATAATTCGCAGGCCTCAGGGTGTGTCTCAAGGTATGTGGCATCCTTCAATTCCTTGCTTAGAAGAGCACCTCCCATTGCAATCTTCATGACTAGTACTGGAAAAAATGTTTCAAGCTGGGCCGATGATAAAGGATCCAGGGTATGTAAGGGCTAGGGATGAACTCAAATAAAAATGGAGGTGGGATAACATGATAAGATTCAAGAATGAGACTCAAAAAGGGTGAAAATGTTTTGGGCAGTTGTAGTAAGATTTAAAACAACTTACAAGAGGCAGTTAACTGATTTAATGCATCAGAAGGGTGATGACCGTTTTTGGATTGATTGAATTTCATGGGCACGATCTAGGGTTATCATCACTCGATTGGACAATAGAGAAACAAAGAATAATATTTTCTGAAATTGGACGAATGATGATTGAAAGTGGTTATGGATGCATGCAAACTAATAATGATATGAGTACAATCGCCAGTTAGAAGAGTGACAAGACCCTTTAGACGCTTGAAAATTTTGGCACTTTTGGCAGCTTATGATGGGTGTGAATAAGTTGTTTAGCTACCGAAAGTTTTAAATTTCGGTAGCTAACGGATATAAGATTTCAACCTTTAGCTACTGAAAATAAAACTTGCTGCCACAATTAAAATATGAACCAAATTAATGAAATCCCTTATTATGCCACTCTAAAACTTCAAAAAACTCATGTGGATACATCATAATTCAAATCTTAGTATGTGACAACATATGGCTCTATCCTTTAACCTGGATATCTATTAGAAGCATTGTATATACCACTGGACCATTACCCCTGAGCACCATATCATGAAAGTACCTTCAGCCTGATCAAAACAATTCCAATATAAATGAGTGGAAAATAGATGGCCTCTAGTATAGGACCCTAACACGGTATATTATGGAAATTCTAAGAAAACTCTATGGATACCTCATCATCAAATCCTCTGAGTCTTTCAAAGTATCCCAAACAATCACATATCTGAAAAATTTCTACTATCTCAGGATTATCATAAACCCTGGAAGGATTTGTTGGTCCTCTCCTTTTGAATCCAACTCCCATGGTTGTTGTCAAATATAATGAGTTGAGTTTCTGAGAAGAGAGAAAGGTTGGTTACTAGTTTCCTATAGATTTTTCAATTTGAACTGTTCCTTAGAGAGGATGATAGATTGAGATGGATTTTAGGAAAACATGGTGATAAAATAATTTCAGCAAGGTTTTTTCTTCACAAAAAGGAGGGAAAAAATGATGGGTTTCTTGGAAATTCCCATGTCAATATGTTTTTGTTCAGTCGTTGCTATAGAAACAAATTTCTACAGGAACTATGTAAATAAAGATTCTACATGATGCGTTTTCAAAGACTCAAAAAAACTCTAGTGATGGAAGGATTCGATCATAGGTCTGTAAGCATAAGCACTTTGACAACGATTGAGGATAATTTTACACAAAGAGATTACATTGTTTTTAGAACTTTTCTACAGGAATTTGATTGTGGGGGAAACTTATGTTTCTATAGGATGCGATTTTCTTCTTGTTAAAGAACCCATAAAACCTCCAACAATGTCCAATGTCTAGAAAACCATAAAGATTGAAATAAATGTAACCAATGACGAGATTGCAGAGATATTACTTTGACTAGGTTTTCAAAACTACTTGTAGGATTATGTTCTTGTGGCATCCTCAAATTCTCTTCCTTCAAGTGTTTTACGTTCCTTCCTCTCCTGCGAGCTCGTCTTCTTGCTTCCACACAAATTGAATTACCCCTTCTTCCTTCTAATTTTAAAATAGTGATCTGATTATCTTTAACTTCGAGTTGTTCCCCCAAATCATGGATTGGACTATTGTCTTGTCACAACAGTCATATTGATGTATTTATAAATCCTTAATGTGTGCTTTGTAACTCATATCAACGAACCTCCACTTAAACCACTTAATATCCACATGGCAATTCGAATCTTGGCACGAATTATGGCCACCCTCATTGATAAGACATTAATGAACTCGTTCATATCACAATATAAACATAATAAATGCCTGAAATTATGAAATAGACATAAAAATATATGTATGAATATTAATTAAATGTTTGAGAGGATAGATAGTTGTGTTACCTTTGTTTACCTTTGCATGGATTTTTTTTTCTTGCAGGTTGTTGGAGTAATGACAATGGTGGTTTGTCTTCTTGATGGAGTCTTTAGATTCTCTTGATGTCCTCCTTGAGATTAGATCTGTAATTCATTTGAATATCATGACCTCCAATCGTTCTACAAGATGCAGAGTATCGTGTAGATATTTTTGTTGTGATGAATAAATTTTACAAGATACATAATATCATGTAGAAGTTGATTTTTTCTATATCAAGGGTGTATTTGATGAAAAAAATGGTTGGAGAAGGTTGTTCTATTTATTTATATTAACATTTAAATTGATGATGTTGGTATTGTATCTGATTGTCTTCCATTATTTGTAGAGTTGGCCTTGTTAGGTTGATCTTGTGGAATCCTGTAAGATGATCTTGTAGAATAACCTTGTAGGATGTTTTTATTGAAATAAAGGATAGAATGAAACATGATGGATATGGAAATTAGTATGAATTATGGAAGTGAAAAACATGGATAACCATATGAATACGATGACAAATGTTTTGTATGAATGATGAAATAAAATTGAGAATTCTTACTTTCCTTATCGATTTTTTACTGACTGTTGATATTTTCTTGTGCAAATGGATGCATCAAAACTTTTTTTTCTTTTTTTTTTCTCTTTTTATTTTCCAAGGGAGAAGTTCCATCACTGGTTTTCACCAATACCCTGTCTCATCAAGCCTCTTGAAGGTTTTATTGGTGATGATTTTCATTTATTCATCAAATTTGAGACTTCCTCCATTGGATGTTTTCATCCCCATATATGTCCTAGATGCCTCTAGGAGATTTTCATCCACTATTTTTATTCTATTTTTTTTTTCATGTCTCTTTATTGGGATGGATTAAGAGCATTTTTTCTATCAATCACATCCATGTTTTGTTTCCTTTTGTTGTTTTGAATTCTTCTCTTGTCAGGGGATTATTGTAAGTTTTTAGTCTGAATCCATTCACTAGTAGGGATATTCCTTCTTTATCAATGGTTCTGATTTGAACTAAACCATTATCATAACACTTTTCAATAATGTAGGGTACTAACCACCTAGTCATGAACTTCCCCTTGAACTCTTTAAGCCTTGATTCATATAACAAATCCCAATCACCTTATTTTAATTTGTTGTACTTAATCTTCTTGTCATGCTATTATTTTCTTTGTTGTCGTACTACTTTAGTTTTGAAGAGGGATTTCATCATGTACTCATCTAAGGAATTAAGTTGGCTCAACCTTTATCTTTGTGCTGATTGTAAATTCATGTCTAATTCAACTGATGTTCTCAAGGTATGATATTCAAATTCAATAGGGATCATGGATTTCTTACCATAGACTAATTCAAAAGGAGTAAGCCCTGTGGTAGTTTTCCATGTAATGTTGTATGTCCATGCTGCGTTTGTGAGCTTCTTTGACCAATATTTCTTATTCATGCTCACTATTTTGGTGAGGATTTTTTCTAGCTCTCGGTTTGTGACTTCGGCTTTCCCATTTCTTGAGGATGATAGGGTACTGAATTTATGTGGAGGATGTTATGTTCCTTCATGATTTATTCAATGAGTCTTGATGTAAATTGAGGGCCTTGATCCGTGACTATCTCCCTTAGATAACCAAACCTTGAGAATATTCACTCTTGGAGGAATGCAACTACATTTGATTCTGTGGCATCCTTCATAGCCTTTACTTTGACCCATTTTGTTAGACATTCTATGCATACTAATATGTGTTTCTTTTCCCCTGATTGAGGATTAATTGAGCATATTAAGTCCATGGCCCACTTGTCAAATGGTTCCAATTATACTTGGGGCTGTAAAGGAATCTCATTCCTCCTTGTCAGTTTCCCCATTCTTTGACATTCATCACAATGTGAAGTGTATTGTTGATTATTTCTATGTAGGGTTGAACAATAATATCCAGCTTGTAAGATCATATAAGTTGTCTTCTTGGCTTCATAATGAAATCCACATGGTTCATCATCACACGCATGTAGTATATCATGCACCTCATCTTCTCTTATGCATCTCCTCAAAATATGGTTTGGGAAAAAATTGAACAAATAGTCTGTAACCCAAGTGCAGGATGAACTTTTTCGAACAATCGTGCATCTCTCCTTGTAGGATAAATGTTGAGGGAACTTTCCTATTGTTATATAATTTGTTATATTAATAAACCAGGGGGTTTGTGTTGATATGGAAAATAGGTTCTCATATGGAAATCGATCATCAATCATGCCTTCTTTAGTATGGCTAGCCAACCTGGATAAAAATTATGCAACTACATTTTTCTTTCCAGGCTTATCAAGAATTGTTAGATCAAATTGTTGTAATAACAGAAACCATCTAATCATCCTACCATTAATGTTGGGTTTATTCATCAAGTATCTAATGGAAACATGATCTATATGTACAAAAACTTTATACCCTATAAAATAATGTCTGAATTTATTGAGAGCATGGGCGACTGCTAAAAGTTCTTTCTCTATAACAATGTAGTTGATATCTACACCAACTAGATTTTTACTTGTGAAATTTATTGCATAGGGTTCATTGTCTTCATTTTGTCCTAATACTTCTCATATAGCCTTGTTTGATGCATCAATGTGAATGTGAAATGGAAGAGCCCAATTGGGGCCTTGTAATACAAGAGCAATTGAGAGTTTCTCTTTTATTGTCTCAAAATCTTGTTGGAAGTTCAGGGTCCAACAATAATCTACATCTTTGGAAAACAAGGTAAAGAGAGGAGAGGCTATCTTACTGAAATCCTTGATGAACCTTCTATAGCATCATTCATTTCCAAGGATAATTCTACTATATTTTGGTTTCAGAGGTGTAGGAAGTAGGGAGATGATTTTGATTTTGTTTTTGTCTACTTCAATCCTTCTGGATGAAATATGATGTCCTAAAACAATCCCTTCATTCATCATCATATTACATTTTTCATTGCTGAGGGACATGTTCATTTCTCTACATCTTTGAAAAACTTTGTTTGAATTGTCTAAGGCTTCATCAAACGACTTTCTGTAAGGGGTAAAGTCATCCATGTAGATCTCAACTTTGTCATGAATGATTTTTGAAAAGATGTTGATAATTTCCCTTTGGAAAGTGGTTGGGGCATTACATAGGCCAAAAGGTAAGACTCTATAAGAAAATGTTCCCCAGGGACAACTGAAGGCGGTCTTGTCTTGATATTCATGATTGTTATAAATTTGGTTGTATCCACTAAATCTATCTAAAAATGAAAATTATTATTTTCTAGCTAAGACATCCAAGACTTGGTCAATGAAGGGTAGGGGGAAATGGTCCTTTATGGTAGCCTTGTTTAACTCTAGGTAATCTACACATATCCTCCTTTTCTTATTCTTCTTTGGAAAAATAACTAGAGGAGAGACCCATTCATTGTCTGGGATTGGATATATGAATCCAACATCTAGAAAATTTTGAAGTTCTTGTTTAACTATGTATTTCATTGCAGGGTTCATCCTTCTTTGGGGATACCTAATGGATTTTCAATCCTCCTTGATGTAAATATGGTGAGTACAAATACAAGGATGGATTGCTTTCATTTCCTTATAATCCCATGCAAATGCTTTGATATTTATTTTCAACACATCTAATAACTTTTGTTCTTAGTGAATAGTAAGTTTATTGCTTATTTTGAGTGTTTTTGCAGGGAAGATCTCTATGCTTTTGACAGTGAGATATTCTATTTCAGAAGTGAACAAATCTGTCCATAATTCCTTGTTATTTTGAATATAAATTCCAGATCTTTTATCATCATTTATCCCTTATATTTTCACATTAGTTGGATATTGATTTTGTAGAAAATTTTCAAGGAAGGTGTCCTCATCAATTGTACTTTCAGTCAAGGAAGTGTTTATTGTATTGAGTGGATAGGTAGTTTTTTGTGTAAGGTAATGTTCCTCTTCCACCCACATAGGAAAATTTTCTTTTATCAAAGGTTGGGAAGGAGGATAAATAACAATTTTCTTTTGGGAAAGACCATCAGTGATAGTCATATTTCCTTCTCTAGAACCAATGCATGTATATTCTGTGGCCAACCAAGGCCTTCCCAAAATAAGAGGATATACATTGGATTGAGACTTGGGTTGAAGGACTAGGAAGTTAGTAGGGTACTCCCAAAAACCAATGAAGATTATGATATCTTCCAATATGCCTTCAGGTTTGACTGTAGATCTATTTGCAAGCTGGAGGACAATGGGGGTATCTCTTAAAATATCTAAAGGTTGATACTTTTCATATTTTCTTTAGTCATAACATTCATAGGATCCCCTAAATCAATAAGATTATTATACACCATGGGTTTTTTGGTGTACATTTACTAGAGGACTTCTTGGATCCAATTATTTAGGTACAATCAACTTTCCAAGCATAAGGTCAGATAACTGTCCTATAACATTAATGGTAGGGGAATATTTTCTTCTCCTCCTTGGTCTTCTAATGCATTATTCCTTGAAAAAAATATTGAAAATGGGTACATCTTTGAGATATTGTAAGAGAGGTACATATTTATGCACAAATTCTTAAGTTCTCCTAAAAGTTTGTTTTCCTTAGATGTATAAGTCTTCTTTTCTTGTAATATTTCAGGGTAAGGAGGAGTTTGTGGTTGAGGAAAGGTGGGATCTTATTTCTCATATTTTTTATTTTCTATGAGCTTAGGTTGCTATTGCAAGAATATTTTTGGTCTAATATTTATCTCTTGTAGTTCCAAGGAATAAGCCTGGTAAGTTGTATCATTTTTGTACATAGGTCGAACTTGCTTGTTGTTCGGATTTGGAGAAGGTTGAGCAGGTAGATGAGGTTGTTTAGGATGAACACTATTTTGATTAGTGTTGTTAGGTTGATGAGCAAGATGAAATAATGGAGGTTGAAATTTTTGTGGCCTCCATCCTTGTGGAGGTTGAATCTATTGATTTTGTGTCATGCTAGGAAAATATTGATATGGAGGAGGAATTGGAGGTCCTTGGTACTTCAAAGGATTTGAATTTTTCTAAGGTGATAGGTTATACCATGGTTGAGGAGACAATTGAGAATTATATGCACTGAAATTTTGAGCTGGATTGAAGTTCAAACCTATTTGGAATGGTCTTGGTGCTCCAAGCATCCTTTGATTGATGAAGTATAGTGATTCCACATTCTCCTCTGCTCCTCAAAATATAGCTTTCAATCCTGGAAAAGAAGGAAATTTGTTATTTGGATTATTTTCTTCACAAATACCACAAACATCTATAAGGTCTAAAGGGAACTCAATTCTAGGTTGATTTTTAGTTCATTTGGGATAATAGATAGACAATTCCTTCTCTTCTTCCTCATGTTTCTTCTTGATCTACAAAGTATCCATTTTCATGAATAAAGAGTGTAAAATATCAATTTTCATGTCCTCTATTAACCCTCCTAATTCATTATTTATATAAGTTGTAGGGTTAGAAGATTGAGATGTCAAACCTCTATTGCTTCTACCTTTCTTTCTAGAGGACCCTGAGTAGTTCTTGAATATTCTTTTGATATCATCATAGTCCAACTAATATATATATCCATTAGATAGGGTATTCAATTTTTTCATAAGATCTTCTCTTACTCCTCTAAGTAAGACAAACTCGAATGAGTCTTCGTCTAGAGTGAAATTTTGAGCTCTCTTGTAGCTTAGTTGAAATATCTCTTCAAAGTATTCTAGAGATTCATTAGGCCCTTGTGTTAATCTCAAAATATCATCCCTTGTATCTATTTCTCTACAATAGTCTATGTATATTTCACTAAAGTTATTTTTCATTTGATCCGAAGTTGTGATACTATTTCTTTCCAAGCTCACAAACCATCTTAGAGATGAATCCTTCAAGGTAGAAGGATAATGTTTGAGCTTATGTTCATCAGTGGTATAATAATATATCCTACATATAAATGTAAACTAAAACAAGAAAGTGTCAAGATATTCAAAAACAATCCCATGAAAATGAGGTAAGGCAGAAGGATTAATGTTTTTCATCTTGTTTTTTCAATTGGATTCCCGAATAGGAAACTCAAATATTTATACCATCTCTTCTTTACATGCCATGGAATGAGGTGAGGACCAACTATCTTATGGAATATTTTCAAATTATATAGCTTCTATTTCCAAGAAACTTTCTAGTGTTTCAGTACCAATCTTTGGATTTCTTGGACCGGTTTTTGTGGTGGGGTTTTTTGGTAAAAAATTTCCTTTCCTATATCTAGGTCTAGCCATTCATGAAATCAAAAGAAAGTGAAAAACTTCTCTTTTTGATATATAATGCTAAAAAAGAGAGTGTGACAAGGGTCTATCAATACTCACATGACATGAAATAACTTGGGATGTTTCACTACATAAATTCTATGGTGAAGTTGGCCTTGTGACTGAGGTATCCTTTTTACTTCTCTAGGTCATACAAAAGAAAAGAAAAGAAAAATAACATGCATACTTCAACACCTCCCCAACAACGACACCAAAAAGTGATGGCCCTAGGAATAACAACAATCATTTATTGTACCCTTGGCTTCCTACCTTACTTTTTCAACTCAGGGTTTGTACAAACTTAAGAGGTTCTATGCACTGTATGTGCAATATGAAATTGTCGATAGAAAAGGTCTAAAACTGATCAAAGGCTGAAAATGTGAAGGAAAATAAAATGATAAAAATCATCTCTAAACTAATTTCTTGAAGGAAACAAACCAATATGAAGGTATAGTTAATCTAGATTGCATGGACATAATTTATTCTAACTAAATGAAAGAATATTGAATCAAGAAGTTTAAACTGAAACCAAGAAGATGAATTTCAATCTAAGCTATGACAAAAAGCTGTAATAGAAGTAAAGTTACACTAATGCATGAATAAAACAAGTTAGTTATATAACCCTTTGATCAATGTCAGTCCAAATGTATTTTTATTGTTAATTGATTCCTTTATGAAAATGAGTTTATGCTAAGTCGAAATATGAAGCTGAAACAAACCTATAAGAGATTTCTACATGAATTGTACAGTTTCTATAGGAAACTCCTACAGGAAGAAAAATGAGGTTAAAAAAGGTAGAGTAAGTCTTTTAAAAGCATGAACAAATATATACTATAAATAAATGGAGTGAATATGAGGTTCTTGACCTTGGGAGGCACTTAGGAATTCTCCAAAAGGTTATTGAACATTTCTACAGGATGCCTGTTGTGATTAGCTAGTTAGTGATAATCTTAACATAAGCTAGGATTAATCATGCAAAGCTATATTAAACTTCAAAAGAGAATAAAATACTATCTAACATGCATGAAAACTATAGAAACTATAACATGGTACTTGATCCCTCTTGGATGAGCATTACCTAAGAAGCACAAGGAGACTAAAGGAAACTCAATGGATTGAAAGAAAAACCATATTTATTTCATAAATATCAGTAATACATCAAGAGCATGAATGGTCTTATTTATAAACAAAAGTATTCACAAAGTATCCATACAATTCTTCTCCAAAAATACTCTATATCCCCCCTCTTAGACTAGAGGTCTATATATCCCCCCTCTTAGACTAGAGTTCGACCTCCCTTCCTTAAATCAAGGAGAGGAATGGGTAAGTGAGGGATATCATTCATTTACACCTATATATTTGACTGGTGTTGATCATAAGTGGTAAATAATGCACAAGGATCAATATTGGAGGTAGGGAGGGACAATTTCCCTTGATATTTGGCTGAGAAGTCCTTGAGAGAGACAAAATACCTTGTTTCTAGGATGTTGGTGCCCTTGACTCATGTAGTTCGACTTGGTTGGTGGAATACACATCTTTTGAAAAAAACATTAGGTAAAAAAGGTATATTACACACAAAAATCCACCTCAACATACATTCATTAAGAAACATGCAAAATACCTATCACTTGCTATTAAATATGGTTAATAAGCAAATATTAAGCCATTTTATAGTGGAAAATGTGCCAAATATGAGCCTTTGGAATGGACAATAATGGGGCTCATCACTTCCCATGCATATCACCTTCAATGGTGACTCACTGATCAATAAACTTCGTTGGAACAACATTTTTGGGGAGGGCCACTTGACTAGTTGTACGAACCACTCTAATAGGTCAACGTTGATAAAAAAATATAGCATGGGTGGATAGAGTCATGGATGTGAGATCATAGGTTTCTCAAAGGGTTCCAGGTCTAAATAGATCAACACTTGGATGAAAACAAAATAATCGTTGGGTCGGCGGGAAATGATGATTATATAAGCGATAGGTGGGAAGTGACACACTCGACATGCATTAAGAGAAAAAACATAGAAATAAATTATCCTTAATGTCAGAGATGACCCCTGAATGTATTGAAATCCCAGGGAGATTTGAATAATTAAGAATGTGAATGGAAAATTGGTAACATGGTCTTAAGGAAAATAGAAAAGTAATGGCTGCAACAACAATTGACCAAAAAATGACTGACAATTGGTGAGTTGTAAATGATTCTGACTGGAAATGATGAGACAGAAGGAGAGAAAGTACCAATGATGGTACGTGATGCTTCTACTATTCCTTTAGCTTGCAGATGGTATGGGATTCTTCCATTGTTCCTTTAGCTTATAGATGGTAGGGGATGCTCTTATGATGTTGAATAAAAAATTCCTTGGTAAGGGTCGCGATAGTCTCGCTAATAAAGTGGGCTCCTTGATCACTGGTCAAGCTTCGAGGATAACCAAACTGGGTAATAATATTATGAAAAATAAATTGTTTTCCTATGGATGTAGATAAATATCGAACAACTTCTTCTTCATCCTATCGATTCAGATAATCAATTGTGGTAATTATTTATCCTTCCTTTGAATTCTTGGCAGGGGATTTATCAAACTAATGAAATCGATAGGCCATTTTTCAAAGGATTGCAATGCTCGGAAAAAGTGTAGAGGTAAATCATCACGACGAGATGGCTTCCCCACTCTGGCATACATCGTAGGTCTGAGCATATTCCTTAACATATTTAAACACCATATGCCACCATAATTCTACTTGTAATACCTTTCGGGAAGTTTCCTTGCTGCCAACATGTCCTCCCACAACTCCATTGTGACATTCCCATAGGATATCATGTCTTTCATGGTATATTACACAAGGCCTCAAGATATTATCCAAGCCTAATTTTTACAATTGGCCTAATTAGTTGATAGTATTCTACACAAATGACTAGGTTCCTTTTTTGAGTTGTGGAATATCCCTTCGACATAGTAACAATGGTTAAAAATAAGGAAATATATGATAGATAATCAGGGATATCCTTTATTCGGAAAAGATCTAGATATGGGAGTTGATAATCTACACCTCTACCACTTTCTCTCGACTCTAGTCTAGACAAATGATCTGGATCCACATTTAGTTTACCATGATTGACAATGACCTCAAAAGAAAACTCCTAAAATAAAAACAACCATATGAATATTAGACCTTCTAACACATTTTTGTTAACCAAATACTTCAAAGCAGAGTGATCAGTAAAAAACTTAAAATGATTTCCTAAAAAATAATGTCTAAACTTTTGTAAAGAATAAACCATTTCCAAACCTTCCCTTTCAGTTGTAGTGCAGTTGTTCTCAGCCTGGGAAAGATTTCTACTGGAAAAGTAGACAGGATGATCATGCTTTCCTTCCCCTGGTTGTGCTAGGATAGCACCCAATGCAATTGCAGAGGCATCATTGTGCACACAAAACTTAATTTTCCAATTAGGACAAGTTAAAATATGTGTGATACTCAACTTTTCTTTTAGTAGTTTGAACACTTTATCACAATCTTGATTCCAACGAAATTCTTTGAATTTCTTTATTAGTTATTCCAAATGTGCTATTATACTTGTGTAATTCCTAAAAAACCTATGATAGCATCCAGTATGGCCCAACGTATGCTGCAATTGTTTCATAGTTGTATGATGAGGAATATTGATACTTATTGCAACTTTCACAGGATCGACTAACACTCCTTCCCTACAAACTATATTTATGAGTAGGTTCCCAAAGGGAACACAAAAAACACATTTTCTCATATTAAGAGAAATGTTTAGTTGTCTACAAAAATCCAACATCAGTTGTAATATATCGATGTGCTCCTTGAGTAAGTTGTACAAAGTCCAATAATCCAGGTATACCTCAAGAAACTTATGAATGAATTCACAGAATGTTGCAATCATTATCTGAGAGAACACTACTGGGGTATTCTTGAGCTCGAAAGGCATAACATTATAGGAAAATGATCCCTAATTGGTAGTGAAAGTAATATTTTTATTGTCTTCATCAAGGATTCAAACCTGGTGGTATCCAACAAAACCATTTGTAAAGGAATATGATTTGTTTCCCACTACTTGATCTAGTACGTCACCACTAAAGGGGGTAGGAAACGGGTCATGTACACAAGAAGAATTCATGCTTATGTAGTCCACACAAACTCAGATATCATCCATACCTTTCTTGGTTTTTATGACAATAAGGCTTATCCATTCAAACTTATTGATAGGGAAAATCATCCCAACTATGAGCATCTTATCAATATTTTTCTTCACTTTCTCTTTGATTCTAGGGTTCATATGGTATGGCCTAAGTTTAACTAGTCTAGCGTCTGGATTGAACTCCATATTCATCTCCCCTAAATCTCACTTAATACCTTTTAGTTATGAAAATATTGTAGGGAATAGATCCTCATATTCCCTCAACAAAGCTTGTATCTCTGTCAAAGTTTGTTCATCCCAGTAATCCCCTATGGAAGATAGCTTAGGGTGGTCCTCACTCCCTATGTTTATTTTTCACAAATTCAGTGGTTTAGAATAAGAACTATTAACATCATCTAAATTAGTGTCGAACACAACTCTAGTGCCTTTTTATTCTCTAAATGTCAACTTTCTAAGATCATCTAGGCCTTCTAGGTCTCTTGGGTCTTCATCAATTTTACTACAAGTCAAAGGTATTCTTATAGGGTTTGTGTAAAGGCCATGATGAAGTAGGTATTCGTGTTCAAAACAAACTAGGGGTGGATATAGAGGTTTCAATTCATCTGTAAATAACAATTTCTTAATCTGTTTCAAAGATAAGGTGATTTTAGGAGACCTACCCAAGAATAAGAATTCTTGACAGAACTATTTGTGAAAGATTTCCCAGCAAGCAGTTTGTCGCCAAGCCTCCTCATGCACATACCAAGTAGTTGGAATTTTTCCCAAAGAATGAATAAATTTATTCCTCCCATACCTAAATACAATGCACAACATGTTCCCTTGGATTAGAAAACCCATCGTATGCAACCAAAGTTGAGGTATGAATGGTTGGTTCATGATCATTATTTGGACGTGTAATCTGAGATGGGGGAATAAAGCGATATTGGATGGCACACTTTTCCTCATCCTAGGAAGACAAAGTACCCTTATGGGTGGCTCACCACCTACTGGAGATGATCTTAACACAACACCAATTATTGTAATTCTTTTCTCTAGTGCAACCTTATCCTCCAAATCAACAAGAAAACTGCCTAAATTTGAAGTGCCATTGTAAATAGGGTGTTCTCTAACCTATGATCCAACACACCTGGAAGTTTCGATAGTCACGCAACTCCTTGAGAAGTTCTCATATCTTCCATGTTTCAAGTTTTCAAAAGATATCTCTAAATATTCACCTGCATATTGAATACTCTTCCAACTCAATGAGCCATCTGTAGTAGGGTTGATGCAGTCTTCCTGCTTCCTTGTAGTTAGAGTGTAGAGGCGAGCCAATGCATATTCTTCCATGTTATCCTCTACCGGGTTTGTATATTGAGGACCTTGGTAAGGGTCTAAAAGATGGGTTACTTTCATACCATCCACTTCAAAGGTCATGATTTCCTTCTTGAGATCTACAACAACATAATTTTCATATGCCTAGTCGATACCAAATAAAGTTGGATATGTATCCTTCTCTCCCATTATTTCTATGACCTCGAAGTATGCTAATGTTTTAATGCCAGATAATCCTACTTCTACATTTTGTAGCCTCCCAACCTAATCTAGCCAATAAACTTTGATTCATTCACAAGATATAAAAACCATGCAAACACACGAGAATAGAAAATAACTCTCTTTTATTCCTTCTCCATCCTAACTATTAAAATGGAATTTCAAGCCCTTATAACTACTATCTGAGATTTTTAAAAACAACTAATTTTAGAAAAAACAACTAATTTTAGAAAAAACCACTGATTTTAGGAAATTCTTGCAACACTCTAAAACTGACTTATAACTAAGAGCTAACTAGAGAGACAATATTTTTCAACTCATTTTCTAATTAGGTTCATAAACTAAGAGATAACTGATAATTGAAAATTTAAAAATTCTTGTAAAAACACTAAAACCCCAATTTAAGGCCTTATATGAAGGAATTTGGCCCTGGAAAAGTGTCAAAATGATGTCTGATCTGAAGAATCAAATTGACACAACACTGAATTATTCAAGGTGAAACTACCCATTAAATTTCATCCCAAACATATAACTGAGTCAAAATTTATGACCGTCGGAAATACTTGCAACACAACCAGATAGATTTAGTATTGATTGGCCATGCACAATTGAATAGGTGAGTAAACAAGCTTGGGATTGCCCATGGCTTCCCAGGTTTTCTTTGGTAGTATGTTGACGTCATATCCCAAATCTATCTTAACATTGCTAATCTCATAGTCATCGATATGGTAATTTAGTCTAAATTCTCTTCCATATATTCGCTTCCTCCTCTGTATGCTACCTGTATGTCTCTTTGAAATATTAACAATAATCAGTTGCTCTGGGCTCCCTTCAGCCTCCACACTCCCCTATAGCATGTTCCACAACTCCTTGGTGAGTTGTTCTTCATCCAAAATGTCAAAAAATAATTAGAGCCACAAGCCAACAGACTTCTAGGGCCTCATCATAGAATCCCTCTGCACAGTCGGATTTTCTACATAGTTGGGTTGCATCTCGAGGCCTGGTTCTACGATCATCAACATTTGAGTCGAGTTATCAACATCTGCACTGGTCCTTGTTCCTCCTCTAGTAATAATATTAATATCGGGAACCGTTTTTTCAGTGACAGGCTGGGGCTCAAAATTAATCAAATTGATGCCTCACTTCCCTGCATGATATTCCCACTTTATGATCAAATACATGAAATCCTTAGTGACATGGGTTTTTTTATACAGTGGGCACACCAAGGTATTCTTGGAAGAATACATTCTCTAGCGATATGTCCTTTTTCATTGCAATTGTAACAATGATCTAGTCCTCTCTTATTGTTTCTCATGCATTTGAAACCTCCTCCATCTTTGTGTCCTCGTCCAAACCCTTGCAGATCTTCATCGACCCTAAATGTAGACCAATCCAGTATGTTTGCAAGAGCATCTAGAGCGCGACACTTCTTGGTGATGTGAGTGGGAGACCCACATAATTCACGATAAATTGTATTCATAATAGGTTAATTTTAAGATTGGACAATGTTGAGGGGGATGACCATGGATTCGATAAATTTCACAATCTTCTCCACTCTGGCCTACCTGATGATTTGGGAAATTGTGGTATTGCATAGGGCCATCAAGTGTTGAGAGTGTCCTACGCCCCTTAGTCTAGGACATTATTTCACTGTATGACCCTTGGTGTAACAACTGATACACCATACCTGTGGTCAACCTACTCTATGGAGGGTCAACTCTTGAATTTTGTCGGTTAATGATGAAATATGGCATTGCAACTACACAATATGAGTGTATTCAGTTGGTCTCATAACCCTCAATATTTATGGATAGCCAACAATTGCTTCAATTTTCATCGCTTGTTCTAAGGCTTCCCCTAATGTAGTTATCCACTCCTAGGTTAATGGTATCTGATTTAATGATAACAATCCCTGTATAAACCATTCTCACTGGTGGTATTCGTGGATGGGGTTTTCCAATTTCCTTATTGCATCTTTAAATCTTTGGTTATACTCCCAGATAGACTCTCCATCTCTCTGTTTGATCTCCCGCAACTCGGAGAGGTCTTGTTGTTTTGATTGGGGTAAGTGGAATTCTTCTATGAACCGTGTTTTGACTTGAGCAAGAGTGAAATCCTATCCTTAAGGATTTCCTAGTTCAATGGATTTCATATACCATTTTAAAGCACAAACTCTCAAGGTGGTAATAAAATCGAATATTTTATTAGCATCCAAAGTTCCATGAGAACCCTAGATGGCCTCACAAAGAAACCAATGTTGTTCAACATCCTCATCCCCTTTACCCAAAATTTTGGGTATTGGGTGAGGGATCCTGCATGTTGAGTTTCCATTGGAGAAATTGGGGATCCTATCAAAATAAAGCTCAAGGGTCCTAGTTGTGAAATAACTATATTACCCGCCACATTTCTATTACTACTACTGATTAAACTCCCTGGACTAGAGGGGTTAAATGCAAAAGAACCTATAGAAAGATTAATTGTAGAGATTACCAAATTTGCAGAGGGAACTAGGGGTGTAAGAAAATCAGGGTGGGGTCCTTTACCGACAAAACAAAGTTCTTTAATCTGGGTGGTCGTGTGATCTTGCAAGATTCCTTCTACGTCATAGTGCAGTCCTATAACTTTTGGTGTTATGATTTTTTATTCTCTCGTAACTCCTTCTAAGTTTGTGACTGAGCCATCTACTCCAAAGGAGGCACCTATTATCCCTACTTCATATGTTCCTCCTAATATTCCCATCTCTTGTCTGCTTCCTTCAGAACCTTCACTACTCTCGCCAAATATTTCCTTCAACCATCAACTATCCAACCTTCCACATATCCACAACTCTCGTAACCTTTCTAATTATTTATTTTGACTACCATCACAGTCCATCTCCTTTTGTGATGGATTATATCTCTTCATAACCTTTCTCATATAATTCCGCCACCTCTTTTCGGCAACCAAAACCCTCCTCAGAGCTCATTCATTTATTGTATTTTTCTCTAGTCAGCCCCCCATTGCTGAAAATACTTCTTTATCGGCTCATGACCTTTCTTTGAACCACCCCCAACCAGGAATCAGGGTTTGTGCTACCATATCCACTAGAACATGTAACATTCCATCTTCCTCCAAAAAAAAATTAATCCAAAGAGGGATTTCTCATAACAGTCTTCCTTAGGTTCCTTTATTACAACTTTTTCTTTTGAAAAAGAATGGTGGTTCTCAACGAAAAATTCAATGATGTATCCTTCCAAGCTGGTCTGCACCCATAAATCCACTGCTCTCGAAATTGGATGATCTAGATGGTGGAGGGTTTCCAAATGCTCAACAGTCCAATCATAGGTTCTATGGACTCGATCTTTGAATTCTTGTGCTTATTGTAATTGATCAAGCCACTAAAATACCTCTTTCAGAAATTGAATCTAGAAGATCTCGTATTTGTCTCTTGTAGGTTCCGAATAAAATACAATGCTCTTCACAACCCTCACACTTTTGTTACGTAGATCAAATTCTTGCAAAATAAATTCGTCACACCTTATTTCCCACAAATCCTCAATGTCAGGATTAAATATGTGATGTTTTATCCTCTAAAAAATCACTTGAAAGCTTCAAGTCCGACAACATAACCATTTGTTGGTGCAAAATTGGATATCGGGGTTCTCGGAGGTTACCAATAAAGATACCGATGTAGTCTAGTAGCGTTGGCATATCCAATCTTTCGCAAGGGAAGGAGGTCTCACCCGAAGCGCAACCGGGACTTGTGTGTAATAAAATGAGTCAACAAGGACACAACACCATATCTAACACAATACAATACAAATCCATACTTGAATGTGAAAATATTCTATCACTAGAAGTCTAAACTTGTATGTGCATTCAATAGTCCATGTTGCGCAACATAAAGATAAGTACATACAACATAGGAGATTGTATAATAAAATCACAACTACCAATTACATATAGCAGGAAATATTGTGCATCACAGAGATCAAATATTCATACACATAATGACTAATTTCGGTGCTCGAATAATCCATCATGTTATTATCATATCACAAATTGACATACATAGAGAGTCTCTTCCATATTATGAATTATACAATAGAATCACCAATCAGATATCCACTATGGACTCTTATACTTATGTGCAAGCACAGATAATTCCCCATAAGAAGGATGGAAAGGAATCTATTGAAAATAGGCTACAACTCTCACTAATAGCATAATATATCATAATTAACTCATTGACCCAACTACTAGGAAACCCATCAATTTGACAATTAGGTAATAAAACCAACCCTTTCCCATTACATATTCCAATATTTATGTCTTTTCTTTGGGTTCTTCTTGATTTATCGAGTCTTCTATTATCTTTTCTTGATTCCTCTTCTTCTTTGCATGCGCTCAAGGATTTTAGATATTTCCACTTGTCGATCCAGCTGGCACATGAACTGTTTTTATTGTTGGTGTGCTTGTAGTTATCTTTCTTCTCATTTTATCTACTTTCCCCCGCTTCTATCCTTTTTCTTCCTTGCTATTATTTTTCGCAAAACTATGATACTTATGCAAAATTGAACGTCCTCCAAAAACAAAGGGCCCAACATAAATATTTTTTTGGATTTTTGATGCTCAGTTTGGATACCCTATATTTGAAGGTATTTTTACTGTAAATACCTATCCCAAATGGGAGTATAGGTTATATGGTTGTAAATATGATTCTGAGACCTTTCCAATGGTATATGAAATTCCCTCTAACTCCTTAGGAATGAGGATATATGAATTTTTTTGTTAGAAAACCTAGCTACAATGTTCAGGTTGACCCAACTAGTCTTTACAGGTTGTCCCTAAAAGTGAGCACAAAAATACTATAAATACAGGATAGATCTGCACATTTGAATAGCATCCAAGCAAGAAGATCAAGTCTGTGGTGCCCAAGAGAAGCTGAAGAGTATTCTTGGGGTCTAAAGGTGCAAGAATATTTTTATTAGAGTTTTAAGGGTGCGCTATGAAGGACTAAGGTTTATGATGTTGCAAGGTTCTCTTTTTTGAGGTTATGATGCTGCAGTATGGGATTATATTTTGGGAATGATGCTACGATGTTTTCTAGGGCATCAAGGCTAAATTTGACTAGGGTTTGAATCTATGTTTTGGTTATGAATCAAAGAGAGGAATTGGAGCATGAAAGTTAAGGGTATGATGATGCTATGAAATACATGAAGTATGAAGCATGCAGGTGAATTCAAAATTACTTTGTGTATGCATATCTTAGGTTGGTTCCTATACAAGTCTTATTTGTCGCTCAACTGAGAAGATTGGTGTCTCTAGTAGGTTTATTCCTACACAATATATTTATGAGTTGGTGCTCAATTGAGGAGATTGGTGTCTCCAGTAGGTTGGTGCCTACATAATATCTCATTGAGTTGGTGCTCAACTAAGGAGATTGGTGTCTCTAGTAGGTTGGTTCCAACAAACATTTATAAAGATAAGTTTTGTGATTTTCTCCAACAAGGGTTTCAAAGTTAAACTTTGTGTATTGTGATTTGAGTTTACACACATTTACTATTTTAAAGTTAATGAATGACTTATGAATTTTCAATTAAAAGTAAATATTATTTTATTGATTCACGCCCCCCTCTCAATATAAGCATAAGTTCAACATAATAGTTTATTCTTCACTATTTTTAAATGAACGCCTTTCTTTACATCTCTCTTTTTACACTTTTGGACATTTTTCATGACCATGGAAGACCATCTTTTTGCAAGTGTTGTTTGGGGTACATGATCAACCTTTTGACCCCCTTTCCCAAAAAGTATGTGGTTAGGTTTCTTGGACTTCATGATTGGATCATTATTATCGATCTTAGAAACTATTACCTTAATCACATCTTGATTCAACCACATTAGTATTCAACATCCTCTTATTTTCCATCATCATTTCCATTTCATGAAGACCATTTTTTCACAACATTATGGGATTAATCTTCCATCTCTTATTGCTTGTGCCTAAGTTCATTTGTGGAAAATTTTGTTTTCTTTTTTAATTTTGAAAAGGTTCATGTGAAGTTTTTGGTTTCTTGGAGGATACAAATTCTAAAAAGGTATCTTCATTGAGATCTTGTATGCACCTCGTCATCGTTATACATTATCAGTGTTGGTCATCATTGTACTCCCTTCCAAATTAAACATTAAAGTGGGATTATTTTATATTTATTTGTCCACTTTTTCCCATATCTTTTCCAAGTGAATAGCCATGATAGATGTTGGGATTTAGATTTACTTAGTTAAACACATAATTCAACTCCTTTAGTGACCATCATATGGTCTCAAATAGTTGCCTTATTTTTCCACCTTTCCTTCTTTTTCATGAAGTCAAGATCATAGGGATATGGTGGTTAATATTAACTCAGTGGACCCATAGTGATCATTAATGTAATCTATTCATAAAGGAAGATTATATTTTTTCAAGTGGTGTTTGGAGCACTTGTTCAACCTTTTTTCCCTCTTTACCAACAAGTGCATAGTTAGGTTTCTTGGAATTCTTAGTTGGAGCACTATTATTGATCATAGAAAATCTTACCTTAATAACATCTTCATTGCAGCATCACCTTAAGATTCAACATATTCTTCTTTTCCATCATCATGGTCATTTCTTGAAGACCATTTTTTCACAACATTATGGGATTAAGCTCCCACCTATAACTTCTTATGCCTAATCTCATTTGTGGAAGCCTTTGTTTTCTTCATCAATTCTAAAAAGGTTAATGTGAGGATTTTGTGTTTCTCAGAGGATATGGTTTTGAAAATGGTCTCTCAATTGAGATATTTTCTTGAGCTTGTAATGGCCAGATGTTGTTAGCATTAATCATCATTGTATTCTATGCCAAATTAAACATTAAGGGGGGTTTATTGTAATGTTTATTTTCCCACTTTTGTCCATATATTTTTTGAGTAAATATCAATGGATGTTACAATTTATATTTACTTGGTTAGACACATGATTCAAAACTTTTAATGGAAATAATGTTGATCTATGAACGCTTCGAGAGATATAGGAGGATCCTGAATGCTCACTGAGGTCCAAGAGGATCAAGAAAAGATAAAACTTTGACCATATCAAATGTTATTTAAAAGGACATCATTGTGTAGATCTCAGTGATAACTTTCCAATGATGCAAAAGTCTCATCAAACAGAGTTCGTGTGCAAAAGATATGGTTAGTCAAAGTTCAGGTCAATAGGGAAGAAAGTCAAATTCAAAAGTATCAAAGGTGACACGTGCCACCACTGCAAGGGTGACACATGGCATGACCATATAGGACGTATGGTGTTGATGTGACAACACCCCAAGGTGCCATGTGGCACATTGTACATTTGACTGGGAAAGGTGACTTGGCATCCACATGGCACAGGTGGACCAATTGTGTGTTGACACATGACAATGATAGACCAATGAGAGGTTTCCATGTGGAAACCTCCCTCCATTTATGGATAAGGTTATTCAAATTTTTGTTGGGAGTCCAGAGTATCGAACCCATGACCTCCCATAACCTTACACCAACAAACTTACCATCACACCATCACATTGGTTCTTAACCGTAATGGGAGCAACTTGTATGTAAAGTTGTTTGAAAGTTATATTGGTCGGGAAAAGGGCCGAATGCTAAGCCCTCGACCCTTGGTGCATATGGTTTCCAATGTAACCATGTGATATATCCGTGGGGTGTTAAACTATATGCCAAAGGTTATAATAACTCCAAACTATATATATATATATATATATATATATATATATATATATATATATATATATATATATATATATATATATATATATATATATATATTGTATGTTATAAAAAAATTGAGGCTCACGTGGATCGAACCCAAAACCTCCTCCACATATTCCTAACGATTTAACCAATGCGCCATTGGCGCCTTATGTTACAAAATTCCACCCAAAACAAAACTAAGTTTCCAAAGTTGTCCCATGGAGGTTGGGCCCGCGACCTATTTATGGGTGTGCGGACCGAGGCCAACACACACTCTGAGGTAGGCATAGATCCCTAGGAGGAGCGCATGGATCCCAAGGTACCAATGAATAATTTTGCATGTATAGAGAAGATACAAGTCATGGTGTGTCTCAATTACGTGTTGAGAGGTACTTCGTCCACATATAGGCATGTTTATATTCATTTTTCTCGTTCTCTCAAGAGGAGTTCAATGGTGATGTTATTTTTGTGCTAAGATGTTTTTTTTAGAATTCTTAGTCTAAATTGTCATTAATGAGTGCCATAGTGCAACATTTGGTGTGTAAAGAGGGTGAAATTGAGCCAATTCATCATATGGTCGAATTTATACTCATTTTTCTCTGATTCTACAAGGAATTCAATGGTAAATTCTATATTTGAGTTTGACTAGTGGAATTAAAGAGTGAATTCAAATTGGCTTTGTAAGTCCATGTTGTAATTTAATTTGAAATTTTGAGATTATCAAAAGAAGTCTCACTGGTTTAAAGGGAATTCAGAGATGTATTAAAATATGTCATCTATATTGTATAATTTGAGATATTTTATTTTATGTTGTATTATCTCATTAATATTCAAATTAATTATCATTTAACGAGATTTTGGATAATAAGAACATCATCATGTGTTCTACAAATCACCTCAATATGATACATAATTATTATGAATCAATTTATATGCTAAAATGGGTTTTTAAAGATTAATATTGGTATCTAAGGATTTTCGGATCAAGTGGTATCAGAGCTAGTTTTGACATGCATTTTCAAGTTGTTGATATGACGAGGTCCAAGAATTAATTTGGTGAAGGTTTTGAAAAATCTTGTTGAGAGGACAAAATGAGTAAATCTCTCATGAATTTAAGGCCACAGAAGAACATTAACCAACAGATTCAGAAGGAAAATTTTGAATTAAGGATGTAGCTACAATCTCTCGAGGAGGAGAAGCAGAAGCTTCAAGATTGATTGATATGTCATGAGGAATTCCATAAAGGCATTTTTCATGAGTTGGAAAGGAAGTTGCATAAAAAGGATCATGTATTGGCACCATCAGATCCATTCCATGAAGATTGGTAAGTAGATAATGTAAAATCTATGATGCACGAGAAACTATATCCTTAAAAAGGCATGATCGAGAAAGATGATTGCTTGTATTATTCTTTTTCTTGTCAATATGGAGAATGATAAGAAATGGATGAAATAAGGATAACTTCAAATGAAGAGGTTCTTCATAATAAATTAGTCCTACCTTCCAGCCGAGGAAAAGGTAACATATATATGACATCTCTAGAAAGAGATGTGCATTCTAAAGAGGGAATGAAGACATTTCCCACTAGTAAGATTGATAAGAATATATGGTCTATGTATCCATGTGCTTCCTGTGGAACTAGTAACCATAATATGGAGAAATATCAAAGAATACAGTCTATGCAATAAAATCCATCCAAGAAGAAGGATAAAGGTAAAGGTCATTTCTCAAAACAAAGGAAAAGGGGTAATGATAAGAAGGAATTATGGTTCCAAGATGGGAACAATATACTACTGCTCTTATTGTGGTAACAGTGGAAATCAGATCGAGAAGTGTTGGACACTTTATCCACACTTATGTCTGAAGCATAACTAGAAATATGTAAAGGCACTTGCCAGAAGACAAACAACAACCCCAGGTGAAGTTAATAGTCTTGATGAAATATTTGAGAAAAAATACTTCCTAATGGTTGGTATTAATAGAGTGACATATGAAAACATCGAGGTATGGTTCATGGAAAGTGGTTCATATTTCCACATGACCGTGATGAGATCAATATTCTTGAATTTATTAGAGATCGATACAGATTGTTATGTGACATCTGGAACTAACACCATGCAATCAATAAAAGGGTATGAATATGTAAGATTCCATCTCGAGTCAGGAGGATTTATGGGAATATAACATATGTTATATGTTCCATATTTGAAAGTAAACCTACTCTCAGTTGCAACTTTTGAAGATTAAGGATATGCACTCACATTGCAGAATGGCTAGGTACTTGTGTATTCAAGAGAAGCTACTCAAGACACAACAATAGTTTTTTTTGTTCCCAAGGAGAGGTTATATAGGTTACTAGGAAGACTTATAATCTGGTCTAATGGTTTCTTGGATTCAACATCATATTTTGCATCAGATTGAATGTTAGATTCAACATCAGCCTCAAAGGAATTGTCATAAATAGGAAGTTGTGAGACTCTTTCCAATACTAAGGGAAGGATGAGTCCATGAATAAACCATCCATCAATTTTTTTTATTGTCAATATGTATATTTCTAAAATTGCAAGATAATGTGCATATGTAGATACCTTCTTTAAATCTATTTCTATTGTTGTATCATAAGGGTTGTAAGCCACTCATGGTAGATGTTAAGATTGATAGGAGTCTTGTAAGATTTCTTTATAGCCACCTTGTATGTTTTTAAGAGTGAGAGGAGTCTTGTAATATTTCTATATAGCCACCTTATATATTGTTAAGAGTGAGAGGAGTCTTGTAATATTTTTGTATAGCCACATTGTACATTGTTTAAAGTGAGAGGAATCTTGTAAAGGTTTTTATATAGCCTCTTTGTTCTAGAGTGAGAGGGATCTTATAGATATTTATAAGACTCTTGAATATAGTATAGACAATTGTATTATCTTTCTATCAGCTAAGAACTACATATGGATCGAATTGTCTAAGTTAACATTCTTATTCTGAAGTACCAAAGGCGAAGGAATAGAAGGACACATGAAGTTGGAGCATGTAGATCAAAATTGGGAAGAGCATCAAAGTATTGTAAATCTTCCTAAATATCGTAAAGGAGAAACAGTCGTCTTTGTAAATACAAGAGGCATATACTTGTAAAGATGAATGTTATAAGTATCTCCAAGATATTATTTCATGTTCGTGTAGATGTATACCTTGAACATAAGTAGTTCAGATAGAACAAATGTATACAGAGCATATGTTTAGAGTTGTTTTCAATGCAAGAGAGAGGAAATGAATAGGGAATTCATTCATAGACTCCTACAAATACATCCACAGTACATGAATAGAGAGTCCAAATGGGCAAGGCATAAATCAACATTCGACTTGGCTTCATGATTGGCTAAGGTAGACAATCTTCAGCAGAGAAGGATATGGGAGTGGATGTTGAGAAAAAGATTCAAATTCAAATATTGCAAAGATTAAATGAGTAGACTTTTGTTATTAAAGAATCTATGAGCCAAAATCAAAACTAGATTTGAACTAGTGCCAGTTTCCAAAGAGCTAGATTCAGAGCCATATTCCTGAGAAGAAGACATAAGTACACTGATATAGTATCTAATATCTAAGATCCAAGATGAAAATTTAGTCCCGGAATATTTGACAAGGTGGAAGAGTGAAGAAGCTTTATTATCACTAAGTTACTAGATAAGAGCATTTCAGTAAGGTAGAAGAGTGACTAAGAGTTACCATCACTAAGTTGTTGAAATATTCATACTTTTGGAGGACTAAAAGTTTTTCAGTGGGAAGTTGTGATATAGGAGGATCCAAGAATGCTCACAGAGGTACAGGAGGATCTAGAATGCTCACAAAGGTCGAGGAGGATCCATAAAAGCTCAAAATGTGACTAGCTCAAATGTTCTCTAAAAGGACATCATTTATTAGGACTTGGTGATATCTTTCCAATGACACAAAAATCACCTCAAATGGAGTTCATATGCAAAATATATGGATGGTCAAAGTTCAGGTCAACATGGAAAAAAGTCAAAGTCAAAAGGATCAAAGGTGACACATGTAACCACTTCAATGGTGAAACGTGGTGCGACCGTACAGGCCGTACGATGTTGATGTGGAAACACCCTAAGGTGCCACATGGCACACCGTATGTCTGACTGGGCAAGGTGACTTGGCATTCACATGGAACAAGTGGACCAATTGTGTGTTGACACGTGATAATGATAGACCAATGAGAGGTTTCCATGTGGCAACCTCCCATTGGCCATTTATGGACAAGGTTATTCAAAATTTTGTTGGGAGTTCAGAGGATCGAACCCGTGACCTCCCATAACCTTACGCCAACGAACTTACAATCATGACATCACAATGGTACTTAACCATGATGGGCACAACTTGTATTTAAAGTTGTTTGAAAGTTATATTGGTCGAGAAAAGGGTTGAGGGATAATCGACCCTTGGTACATATGGTTTCCAATGTAACTATGTGCTATATCTATGTGGTGTTAAACTATATTCCATGAGAGAGGTTTGTAGGGATCAAACCCAAAACCTCCTCCACATATTCCAAACGATTTAACCAATGCACCATTTGCGCCTTATGTTACAGAATTCCGCCAAAAATGGAATTAAGTTACCAAAGTTTTTGTGTGGAGGTTGGGTCCGTGGATTATTTATGGGTGCACAGACTGAGGACGGTACACACTCTGAGGTAGGCACAGATCCCAAGGTATTGTATTATCTCATTAATATCCAAATTAATCATTATATAATGAGATTTTGGATAATAAGCACATCATCATGTATTATGCAAATCATCTCAATACAATCAAAGTTATGTTGAATCAAGTTAGATGCTAAAATGGGTTTTTAATGATTAAGATTGGTATCTAAGGATTTTTGGACCACACGTGGTCTCAAATAATTGTGTTATTCTTCCATCTTTCCTTCTTTATCCCAAAGTCAAGCATGTAGGGTTATGGTGGTTAATATCGATTTAGTGCTCCCTTAGTGATCATTAATGTCATAAGCCATATAATTTTTAGCACCTATAGAATGAGGTTCTCACTTGAATTTTTAATTCACTTTAAGTGTATGTGATTATTCATTACCTCCTAAACACTTATATATTGGGTTTTTATTATGATGCGATACCTAATGTCTCGGGTTAATTAATCACATGTTATCACCAAATATCTTTAGCAATAATTTATTGTAAATGTTTTTCATCTAACCTATGCTTTCTTAGAGATGACTTCCTCCAAAATTGCATATTCAAGTGTTTTAAGGGGTGATTGTGTTAGGGTCCATATCATATGTTGTATAGAATTTGTATGGATGCTTTATTATTATTAAATTGTTGATTTCAATAGAGTGTCAAGGCATACATCTTTCTTGGACCTCCTTTGGGTGGTAAATCACCCAAAATCATGTAGTGGATTTTGCGACTTCCGCCAAATGAGAATTTATTTTTTCAGAAACTGTATCCAAATCATGTTCAGAAAGAAACTCCTTAAAGGGGTTGAAGTAAAACAAATATTAGTCATGAGCGAATGAATGATCCACTACACCTTTGTGAATAACTTTTCCCATCCCTCAATAAGTTGATTCCTCCCAATGTTGTAACAACCCTAGTTGAATATATGCTTAGGGATTATTAAGTAAAAATTAATTAGATAATTAATTGTCCTAATATAGTTTTAATTAAACAATGATTAGCATTAATAATATTAATTAAATATTTATTTATTAATTATTTGTTTATAACTTTTGATTAATTAATTAATTACATATCGCATTCAATGACATGGGTAATAAATTAAGGAGCTTAATAATTTTAATTTATTTAATTAATTGCTTTACGTATGCAGGAGGGGATAAGACATTAATGAAGGGATAAGACAATGAAGAAGGGGATAAGATATTAAAGAAAGGGGGATAAGGTAATAAAGGAGGGACAAGGAAATTAATGAGGGGGAAGAGAGTCGGTGAAAGGGGGATATGACGGGAGGAGTTTTACGGGGGAGGATCATCATTTTTTGGGGGGAGGGGAAACATTTTGGAGGAGGACGAGAGTTCTGGTTTCTTTGCTTGGATTTTCTGGTTCTGTGGTCGAGTTCTGCAGTCTTTGAGTATCATTGCAGGGGGCACCAGGTTGTTAGGGGTTTTGGGCACGGGGACCAGGATTCCTTTCGGTTTCCTGGAGCTAGGGAGTTGGACAGGCTGCTCCTAGCTGGCTGGGAGGTTAGTCGGTTTGGGCAGAGTTGGTCAGTGCATCAGGGAGCAACAAGGCAACAACAGGTAGCAAGGAAGGGACAATCATATCGGCATAAATTAGCATCATAAGCAGGTAATTTGTTTATGAAATTACTAAGTTATTTTTATGTTGCAGTTAAATGTTGAATTCTGCTAAAATTTTATATGCTTATTTGAAGCTAATGAATTATTTACGCACTCAGAAATTCTATGTTAGAAATGTTATGGGTAATTGTAAGGATTTTACTAAGCTTATTAATTTTAGCTTCTACAAATGTTAAACGTGATCTAAAAGGGCTTATGAATGATTCACTACACCTTTGTGAATAACTTTTCCCATCCCTCAATAAGTTGATTCCTCCCAATGTTAAACATGATCTAAAAGGGCTTATGGAAATGATGGGAGAAATCCTAAATAATTAGTATGAAAAGTCAACAATGTACACAAAAGTGACACATAAACCCATGCAATATAAGGACAACACAATTTTGACAATAAAACCAATGCTAAGTTCCATGAACCTAATCCTACAATTAAAAATTAAAGAATATTGTCTACAACAACACATTAACACATAGAATTATACTACTAATTATGACACATACATAACACTAATTATTACAAACTAATACCTTAAAAAAACAAACCATTAACAACTAGATATATGTGATTTAATAAAACAAAACAATCCATGAGATCAAGACAACAACAAATCTACAATTATTACTTATTAAAGTACTTTTAAAAAAAAATTAAAATCAAACAAAATAGATTTCATGAATATCAATATGCCAATAAGAGAATTTCAAATATAGTGCGAGATAAATTAAGTAAAATTTGCTCTCACTATGTTAGATTATTAATTGAAGTACAATAGTGATTGAAGTCCTGGGGTCCACGCGGAGCCTCAAGCTAGCACGCTATACATTCTTTTTCACATATTATATATTTTATGCGAAAGCGAAGTGCGAAAAAAAGTCTCAAATGAGGCTTATAATCAATTGTGCACTGCATTTCCACACAGCACCGGTGAATGAGATGTTCCATCAATTGTGCACAACATCACCACCAGGTTGATGCCATATGACTCATGAGAACAACCCTTGAATCAACTTTATCAACTTACATGGCTGGTTTCCAACATTGTTTGCATGTCATATTCAGATTAGATATTTGATGGTTGATACCATACCACTCAACTTATATGGCTGGTTTTCAACAGTCGTTTGCATGTCATGCTCAGATTACATATTGGATGGTTGAAGTTGATATAATACCACGACGGATTTTTTGAGCTACCACAGACAAAGTCAACATTCGAAATCTACCGGAGGTTGGGGCGAGAATTTTCTCTGGTTGAAGTGATAAAACAAAAGGCAACCTCCAACTTAAAAAGCAAAACCCTAAATGCAACCTCCAAGTTAAAAAGCAAAACCCTAATAGAAGTGCCGTTACGAAAAGCAAAACCCTAAGAGAAGGGCCGTTGCGAAAAGCAAAACCCTAAATGCAACCTCAAGTCAAAAAGCAAAACCCTAAGAGAAGTGCCGTTACGAAAAGCAAAACCCTAAATGCAACCTCAAGTCAAAAAGCAAAACCCTAAGAGAAGTGCC
Organism: Picea engelmannii; assembly: GCA_009831015.1. Lineage (NCBI taxonomy): Eukaryota > Viridiplantae > Streptophyta > Pinopsida > Pinales > Pinaceae > Picea > Picea engelmannii. The sequence continues at coordinate 503,376 of ML779684.1, read as the reverse complement.
CGTTACGAAAAGCAAAACCCTAATCCAAGTTAAAAAGCAAAAACACCCTGAGAGAAGTGCCGTTACGAAACAAAGTGCAGTCAAATCAATGAGAGTTAAATCGAAAGAGAGTTCTCAGTTCAGTGTCATTATAGCAACCATCGGTGGGCCGGCCACCAACTGACTTGCTTTGACTGAATTTACAAAAAGCAAGAACCCTTCATTCAATTCGAGTAGTATGTCACTAATCATGAGCAAACAGTATAATCAAATACGCCTCTCGCATGTACAGTCCATCCCTCTCGATCAGCGAAAGCTTTGTGGAAAACAGGTAATGAGTAGGACCTCAACGTTGAATTATCAAAACGCGATAAGCCATCACATAAATGATCAGTACATTAAATTCGCCATTGCGTTGGATGTTACATGACAAACAATTAATTAATTAAGGACGCTTCAGCACTGAAATAATCAGAAGAAAGAGACGTTGAATAGTAAAGTTCCACTTACCCAAAAAAAAAAAAAAGGCAAAGCACACAGATTACAATACAATCCAATGATTATATCCACCCAAATCCATCGGATGATTATGTCCACCCAAATCTACCAATGGCTTTTCAGAATTCATACAGTCCCATCGTGTTCCATTAATTTTATACAGTAAAACTTTTCAAAAAGCATGACAGACCTCTGTGTTCTTATGGCTGTGTATATGAAGATTAATATTAATTTCTCCATATATTCATTTGGCTGTCTCTAAGAGGATGCATATTCATTAATTTCCATCTATTAAGTATCAATGGATCGTACAAACTTTGAAATATAAATTTGATAAATGAGTAAAGTTATAAATCTTAACTTCATTTAAAATGATAGAAACTTATGAAAGAATTTTTATATTTATAAACGGTATTCAATGCACATTATTATTTTTCATATTTTATGAAATTGAACCTATCAAGAAACAACTAACCCAAAGAAAAAAAATACATGATGTTACGTTAAAACAATATTCAATGTAAATTATCATTTTTTATATTTTATGATATTGACCTAACAAGAAACAATTAACCTAAAGAAACACAATATAAATATAACATGATGTTATATTAAAACCATATAAATATTAAAGAAAATTTTGATATTTAATATTTAAATATTAAAATTTATGGTTTTTTTTTTAAATGTAGAGATTATTCCATGTAAATTTGTTAAAAAAACAATATAAATATAACAAGATTTTATATTAAAACCATATAAATATTAATAAAAAAATTGATATTTAATATTTAAATATTATTTAATAAATATTAAAGTTTATGGATTTTTTTTTAATATATAAAGACTATTCTGTAAATTTGTTAACATTGATTATTAGATTGGATCTAATCAGAAATAATTAATTTAAACAAAAATATATAAATATAACATGATGTCAAACAAAAAGATATAAATATAACATGATGTTACACTTAAATGATATATTGATTATTAGATTGGATCTAACCAGAAACAATTAATTTAAACAAAAATATATAAATATAACATAATGTCAAACAAAAAGATATAAATATAACATGATGTTACACTTAAATGATATAAATATGAATGAGAATTTTAATATTTAAATATTATTTAATAAATATTAAAATTTATATGTTATTTTACATTAATTTTGGATCGATAAGGATGTAGTTTAAACTTAAATGATATAAATATGAATGAGAATTTTAATATTTAAATATTATTTAATAAATATTAAAATTTATATGTTATTTTACATTAATTTTGGATCGATAAGGATGTAGTTTAAACTTTTTATGTTTTTGATTCTTTTGATAATTATGATTAAAATCTGATAACCTAATTTTAAGTTAAAATACAATTTTACATTATTTAAATCTTATTTTTGAATACATAAATTTAGTGTTTTAAAAAACATCAAGATAGCTAAAATATATAATTTCAATAACTGAAATGTGAAATATTTTTTAAAAAAGTAAAAACCAGAATATTTACACTAAATAAGTATTTTTTTTGAAATATATAAAATGTTTTTATAGAACCTGAGTAGACCTAATGGTTAAGAATGTGTGCTTTCCTCCTAAGAGAGGTCACCATTTAAATCCAGTCAAATTCCTGAAAAAAAAAGATCTCATACACCAATTTAGTGTCTTGCTTAGTAGTGACCTTAAAAATAAATTATTGTTATTATTATTTTAGATTTAAAACTCAAATTTAAAATTGAATTGTTTAAAATTTGATTATTTACATAACAATATTCCATTTTAACTACTAAATCAAAACTCAATTAACTCCATATTAATTTATTGGATTGCTTATTAACAACATTCCATTCCAACTACGAAACTTCAACAGAACTAAATTTACAATAATTTATTTATAATTAGTATAGAATACAAACACAGCACACTTAAAAAACCAATGGAAACATAATATCAGTTTCCTTTCCTGCTATAAAAATAGCTGTGTCTTTTCCTTTTTTAATGGATTACCATTGCATACAAACAAGCACACTGGGACATTTCCCCACATTGATAACATTATTAGACTCTGCAGATTGCCATAGTCTTGTTATTTCACCATGTCAATTCTGATAAATTCCAAAAATCCCCACAATGAAATTTTACAGAATGGCACTGAACATAAAGAGACTAACCTCTACAAATATCCATGAAAAAGTTGTTAACCATATCGATATAGAAAGGGCAGGTAAGGCGTGAATAATAGTAGAGAAACTCGTGTATGTCCAACCAGTCTTGGGGATCGTCGTGCTCCATCACCATTTCTTTCAGCCTCCGCTCAAATATAACGCACGCCTCCGCCTTCGATTCCGCTAAACTTGACGAAGCCGATGTCGGTCGAATTTCAGAATTCATTTTGTCGGAGCCATCGAGAGCCTTTCTGCTATCATGAATTCCCATAACTTCTCCTTCTCCATTAATGTCGACCAGGCGTCCATTCCTGATATTTCCAAAGTTAAGGAAGCTGCCAATGACCATTATATCTTCCCTGTCTCTGCCATTGCCTGCAGCGGCCGATTCGGTTTGGGCCGAATTATCATCCAAGGCCGGCCGATCATTGGGTTTGTTCAGGTGATCGGATTCTTTCATGGATTCAACATAAAAATCGCCGGGGAAACTTTGGTGGGTGAGGAAGCTCTCATGAATCTTGGGCTCCCTGCATGCCAAACCAAGGAAGGAAGAAGCCTTGGGGAGCTTTTGGTATCCGCCGAGGAGAAGGTCTTTGATGGGTTCAACGGTCCGGTGATGCAGAAACCGCTTGAGTCGAGAAAATAAACGCCTTCCTGCCTTTGGGATCAGCATTTGTCTTCCCGATCTCCTGCCCTGCTTTTAGGCAATCAGTTTGTCCACAACCCACAAGTTTTTATTTTATTATTAGGCTTTTGCCTTGAGATGGACACATGAACTAAGTGATGGACCTTAGCAAGGGTAGACTTAAATTAAAATAGAACAAACATATCCAAAACGTGCTCCTTCATCTTTGGCTATTGGCCACCTTTCTTTCAATGTGGATTCCCCTAACGCACTCCACTTGAACACGACTTTAGGATGACATATATCCTATTCACTACCTAACCATATGTGTCCCATGTATAGAGCACCATGTGTGGAACGTAGCCTATATCCTATTCCCTACCTAACTATATGTGTCCCATGTATACAATGCCAATTTTGGAACATAACATAGACAAGGCATCTTTTTCATCCCTTCATCTGGCCTTTGAGTAGATCTATGTTGCTTTTCTTCCCACCAACTTTAGTGGGTCCTTTTCTCTTTTCCATTATAGTTCAATTTTAATATATGTGCATTATTGCAATTATGAAAAAGATAAAGGTTTAAAAATAAAAGTCATAAAAAATTTAAAAGTAAAAAGTCATAAATACATACCATCATACTTTGGATTCTTTTCTATGTGCCATAAATACATACAATCATACTTTGGATTCTCTTTTCTATGTGCCATTTAAAAATTTAGTGGGGATGGATTTCATGGTAAGGAATAAAACTATTTAATTATATTATTAGTTTAATTTCAAATTTTATTTGATATTTTAAAAAGATTATTAAATTTATTAATTTTTATTTAGATGTTACATAATATTTTAAAATAATAAAAAAATTAAAGAAACTGATAATTGTAAGTAAAAAATAATGGCAAATGTGTGACAGGGTAACAATGTTATCCAAGGAATTGAAGGGGTCATTCTTTGCCCATGAGGAAACTAAGTCTTTTCCTTTCGTTGGAGTTTGGGAATAGTTTCAAACAATCAAGTGGAAGTTTATGCTCTGTTACAGGGTCTCCTTCTTGCAAAAAAAAAATGAACATCCACACTCTCTCAATCATAGTAGACTCCAAATTAATCATCCACAAATATCTTTCTCAATTCCATCTCCCACCGTATCTATCTAGCCTCCCAACCCTTCCACAATTTAATCTACTTCCAAGTTTTTAGATATAACAACAAGGACACTGACAAGCAAGCAAACCTAGTCGTAGCTAAAGTGTCCGGTCTATTGTATGTCAATAAGCGCCTCTACCTCACCCCTATCCCTTGACGTTGATGTTGATTTCTCTTATGGTCCACATCCCCGCCCTGTGGTATGGGGACACCTCGACACCTGCCCTCTGATCCTCCTGCTGCATGTTTTCCCTTCGCGTCACCTCGACACTTCTCCAGCTCGTGCCATCCTCCCCTCCTTCTTAACTCTCCTCAAGCGTGGAAATCCCTTCACCAGCCTGCCACCTGCGTCCTTCGCCATTTCGCTCTATATCTAGACTTGGATCCCTTTCCGCTCGTTTTCCCTGACATCACCTTGGGACTCTGCTCCCTCTCTGGGCATTAACGAATGCAATTCAATTAGCATATCAATCCATATTAGCTCGTGCACGCATCCTCACAACGTTACTCCAAATTTCCTCATGTACTTCACACGGGAGATGGATAACTCCTATTTTACAATCACTCTTGCACTCCAAGCGATTACCATGTGCATTTCTATGCTCGTCTCGGAAGATGCCTTCTCCTCCTCCAAAGCCATTAGCCTCTTCCTTATTCTCCTAGAACAGGCTTGCAGCTCCAGGAATATGAGGTGGAATTAGAGAGGATGACGAGTAACCACAGACGAGGATCATGATGATCTGGTTCACACAGTCCAAAATTTGTAAATTCAACTTAGAGGTTTATCAACACAGGTTTTTTCTATCATGGAAATCATCGTTCAACAAAGAACTGGCCAATAGAGAATGCACGATGATTGTGAAGCCCTCAAGCAACAACTTGCATACCTACAATTCATCGTTGGACCAGCTTCCCCGTCAGCTTCTCCTTCTTCTTCCCCAACCATTTCTGATGAAGCTTCTTCTCTGGGGGCCAGGAACCAGAACTTGGACTTAAATGTCTATGCAGCAACCAGAAGATGAAAAACCTAACGACCAGGACGCGCACAATCTTTCTGAGTAAATGCAATGTTTTTTTTGTCTTTAAGCTCTTTTTGTTTAATTTACTTTGTTAAAACAAATATAACCAAGAGTACTTCAAAAAATCTTTCGTATGACACATCCCCAACTCAAGTCTCGAGAACATGGGGGAATTCTAACTTTGTTTTAATGTTCTTCTAAACTTATGATGTAAACTCTCTGAATTTCATGCAACTTTTTAATATATATTTTTTCCCAATCTCTATTAAAAAAAACAATACTATCCATATATAAAAATATATATTTATTCAATATATTAAAATAATCATAAAATACTTGCATTACCAAAAGTTTGTTATGGGGTACTTAGAATAATAGTAAAATATTTGAAGAATATATAACATTGTCGTTGATACAAGTACTATTTATTTATAAGATATTTATTTATTCTTATGAAAACTTACCAAAAATTTATTAATATGAGTTGAATGAGGGTAAATGATAAAGATCTTGAATTATTATTATGAAAGTGTATATTTAATTTTATGGAGTATATGTTTGGATACTAATGAACGCAACTTGTACAATTTGTTGAATTATTATTATGAAAGTGTATGTTTAATTTTATGGAGTATATGTTTGTATACTAATAAACGCAACTTGTACAATTTGTTGAATTTAAGAGTTTTGATGTGTAACTTGTACTATGTGTAACGTAATTCATTAAATGTAACT
>ML779684.1:419934-450029 GCA_009831015.1 Picea engelmannii | reverse complement strand
TTCTAGGAAATCATGTCCTTCACTCCAAGATGACTGCGTAGAGAATGAAACTTCTGCTCAGTGAAGGTCTTGGTGAAGATGTCTGCATTCTATTTTGTTGAAGGAAAGAACTGCAGGTTGATGATCACCTCGTGTATGAAGTCTTAGATGTAGTTCATGAGGATATCAATGTGATTCTTCTGCTACCTCTGAACTGGATCTATACAGAACTTCAGAGTGCTCTGGTTGTCACACCAGATGGCGATCGGCTAGTGAAATTGAATTCCCAACTCAGTGAGAAAATGATGTAGCCACATAGCGTGAATGGTTATGTTAACTACCCCTCTATACTCTACCTTGGCTGAAGATAGATCAATAGCATCATGCTTCTTGCTCGACCAATAGATGGGCCCGAAACCCATACTAAGTGAGTAACCATATGTGGACTTGCGATCAATGTTGTCGCCAACCCAGTCAAACTTAATGAACCCGATGAGGTCCAATGAAGATTTTGTTTCATAGTGAATCCTAAAGGTGATGGTGCCTTATATGTATCGAAGGATATGCTTTGCACCCTTCCAATGTAGCTCATGCGGCTCTTGCATGAACAGAGAGAATGCTCTGACTACATAGGAGAGATCTGGTCTAGAGTGTGTGAGATACAAAAATCTCCCCACTAGTTGTCTATACAGTGTGTTGTCCATCAATGGAGTGTCCCCACCATCCTGAAGTATGACTCTTGTTAGGAAAGGATTTGGGGCATACCTACAGTCTTTCATGTGGAATGTCTCGAGGACATTTCATGCATACTTGGCCTAAGATAGTTTGATGCCTGATGCATCCTGATTGATCTCGAGACCAAGGAATAAATGTAGCGAACCCATGTCCATAATCAATAACCTGTCATGCATAATCCTCTTGACTGCAACAATCGATGAAATCGAACAATCAGTGATCAACAAATCATCAACATACATAACTAGGAGTAGAATTGAATCATCCGTCCTGAGCATGTAAACGTTCAGGTCTAACTTACAACGTACAAATTTCCGTGACAATAGGTAGGAGCCAATCTTGGCATACCATTTCCTTGGGGCTTGATTGAGGCCATAAAGGGACTTCTTCAGTGGACAAAACAAAGATGAATCTCGCATGAATCCTTGGGGATAATCCATATATATATATCCTTGGAGATATCTCCATGAAGAAATGCATTCTTCACTTCCATCTTATGGACTTCCCATCCATTGGCTTTCATAATCGAAAGTGCCAAGCATATGGAATCCATCTTCGCTACTAGAGTGAAGGTCTTGTCATATTCAATGTGATTCATTTGTTGAAATCCTTTGGCGACTAACATGGCTTTGTATATGCTAACATGTCCATCTGTTGTGCTCTTGGTCCTGTAGACCCATCTGCACCTGAAAATTTTCCTTCTTGAAGGAAGGGAAACCAGACACCAAGTCTGGTTCTTCAGGAGTTTTGTACTCCTCCTACATGGTGGATTCCCAAAAGGGATTCCAAACAACCTTGCCATAGGACTATAGATCTAAATAATGAACCAAGAAAAGATTCTTGGGTGGCATCGTTTCAGTGGTAGTGAGCGCAAGAGGAGTCTCCTCAAAATAATATCGAGTCCTCCTGGTATCTGCTGGATCCCCAACAAGATCTCATGCATCCTGAAGAGTAGTCTTGGCCCACTTGGGCCTTGTCTCTAGCTTTGCATCTGCATATTCATGCAACAAATATGCCTCTGAATGTATTGACTTGGTATCTAAATCATCTAAATCCTTGTAATTATAACTCTCATATAAAGAAGATTCGGCATGCGCATGCTCATCATCTCTAATAGGTGGAAGAACAAAAGTGTCTGCATGCGGATGTTGAGGTGTATGTGAGATAATTTCCTCAAATTGGACACTCCATTTAATGATGAGTTGGTCCATAGAGGGATAAATGAGTCTGTATCCATTCACACTTTCTAGGTATCTAACAAAGATACACTCAGTACTTTGTGGATCAAGTGCATTCCCCTTCTTAGAGGGAATCTTGGCCCATGCATGTGAACTAAAAATATGAAAGTGGGTCACTTCCGATTTGAGGATGCTCTAAGCCTCGAAGGGGGTATTATCCTAGAAATATCTATGGGGAGATCTATTTTGGATTTAGTTCGCACAATTAAGTTTTTCATACCATAATCTCTGTGGATGTGACTTTGCATGCAACATGCAAGATGCCATCTCTTTTAGGGATCTATTCTTTCTCTCAACAACTTTGTTTTGTTGCAGAGTATAGGGAACTGTGTGATGTAACTGAATCTCATCCTAAAGAAAAATATTATGTACCTCATGGTTGACATACTCCCCCCCATTATCTGTTCGAAGGACTTTGATGTTCCATCTTGATTATGTCTCAACAAGGGATTTAAAATATTTGAGATATTGAAAGATCTCATATTTTTTCTTGAGAAAGAAAGTCCAAGTGTAGTGTGAGAAATCATAAAAAAATGAGCACGTACCTATATTTATTGATTGATGGATGCAGAAAGGGCTCATGAGATAACTGTGGATCAGATCCAAAAGAGAGGAGGCCTTCTGAGTCTTTCCTTTGTCGAATTTCTCTTAAGGGTGTTTTCCAAAGACACATCCCTCACAAATTCCTTTGGATAAGTGGATGTTAGGTATACCTTCAACCATTCCCTTCTTTTTAATTTGTTGCATGTATCTGAAATTTAAATGCTTGAACCTTTCGTGCCATATCCTACTGCTTTCATCAGCATGTGTAAGCAGTAATCCAGAATCCGGTTCAATAAATTTAGAAAATGTGTAGAGTCTGGATTGGTGATTTACCTCACCAGTAGAAACTTTGGAATTGGTTTGCATGTCAAAGATATCCACAACATCATGTGTGAATATTAATTTATTTTTCTTGCCAGAGTTTTTCATCTGGTACACGAAGAGAATATTGACGGAGAGTTTGGGAACGTGTAGCACATTCTTGAAGCCCCCGTTTGTGAGTACAACTCTCCCTTTGTTGGTGACTTCGATTGGAGAGTCATCCCCCATTAGAATAGTAGGACCTTTGCATTCATCCAATGAAGAGTATACTTCCTTTGTGGATGAAATGTGGTGTGATGCACCTGAATCTATAATCTAAGAATTGAGAGAGAAGTTAGTGGCAATCAAAGCATGGCTAGAATTACCTTTCTTCACGTTTTGATCTTCTGGATTCTTCTTCTTGGCACCCTCGGGGATGTGATATCCAAGGTTTTTTTTCTGAAGTATTTGTGCCATTTGATATATCTGCTTCTGCATGCATGCAGATTCTAGATGGAATCCTCATTGGCAGTAAGTGCATTTCTTCTGTTTTCTTCCCTTTCCACCTTTGGATCCAGAGGAATCGTTGAAGGGTTTTGAGTACCCTTCCTTATTTTGATTTTCATGTACCTTCCCTTTGTATTTTTTTTTAGATTTCTGATTTTGGTGACTACTACCATCTTTCACAGAAAGTGCATGCGCCTTTGAGCCTTTTATTTTTCCCATGTTGATGAGCTCAATCTGTTCTTGTGTCAGAGACTCAATAAATACCTCAAGAGAGGGCATGGTCTAGGTGGATCCAGAGGTGAGCCTAACTGAATTAAATGTGGATACAAACACTAATTATTCTGGACCAAGTTTGGAAAGAATGGTAAGAACCATTTGTTTCTTCTTATATTTATCAACCCCTCAAGCCTTGAGTTGCGACAACAAATCCTTATATTTGGTAAAACAAATGTTGGAGATTGTTGAAAGTTTTTGGATCCAAAGTGAGAAATTCCACCTCGAGCATATGTCCGCTCATATTGTCCCTTTTGCAAAAAATTCCTTCCATGGTGGTCCAGACTTCATTCGGGATTTTACCGGAGGATATGTGAAAGATGAGTTCATGAGAAATGAGACTGCAAATAGTTCCATATGCTTCATCCATATGATTCAGATACTTGGATTTTCCTAATGTGGGTCCGGTCTCTGTTCCCATGGTTAACCTGTATAATCCACTACTTCAAATATGCAATTCCATCTTGTGATTCCATGAAAATAAATTGTACGGTGTAAGAATCATATCTTTTGGAAATTCCATTTTCCCATTGTCTTCAATATTTTGTACCTGAAAAAAGAGTATGGTGTGTCTTTTTCCTAGCAATTCGTCGACTCTGATACCATGTAAATGTGGATGAACCTACATAAATAATATCTAGCTAGCAAAGGACATACATAGTTTGTAGAAAAATGAGAAAAAATGGAAATGAGAGAGAGATAATCAAAGAATTGTATTAACTATATGAATGAATGATAATTTACACATTATATACTATGTATAACTCAACTAATGCGCATTGGAAGAGAATCCAATGCACCATAGTGGTGGTATAGAGTGATCTGGACACACACCGACAATTACGGGAGTTAACTTCCACCTAGTCTAAGTCAACTAGCCTCTCATTCCTCAGTTAACTTATTGAAAGCATCAGTATTGCACCACTCTGGTGATAATCCCAAGGACAATGCGCATTAGCAGTGATGATCCCAATGTTGCATGGTGATGAAACCAATGTGACATTAATACTCCACTCAACTGATCCAACTGAAGTGTGAATTGAAGAGAATATTCCCCTTGAATGTAGGAAAATGAATATTCTCGCTAAAATGTAGGAGACTGGATAATGACTAATAAATATAGGGAAAACCTTAGGAAAAAGAAATACTAGGTGTGTGTGAAGTATCTCCAACAAAATTATAAATGAGAATCGTTGCATAGATAACCAAATCAATATAAGGTTAGTTATGGGGGGAATACAAATAAGGGTGGTTGTCTAGATACCAAACTCAATATAAGGTTGGACATGGTTGAAATAGAAATGAGAGTGCGGGTATAGATACCCAATTAAACACGAGGTTAGTTGTGGTTACAATGAAAATGAGAGTGGGTTTATAGCCACCCACCTCAATATAAGGTTGGTTGGGGCCAAAATACAAATGAAAGTGGTTATATAAATACCCAACACAATATAAGGTTATTCATGGCTGAAATAAAACTGAGAGTGGATGTATAAATATCCAATTCAATATAAGGTCATCCATGGATGGAAATGAATATTAACTCCTTATTTTCAACATGTCCCCTTAATTTCAACAAGGGGTCACCAAGAGGATACATTACACCATAATATTCAAATCCCCCCTTAATGATAGATAGGGGATACATAGAGAAGAGATTACATATTATCCATATTGAACGTCAAATAACCATACCAATAGAATTCAACAATTTGGTGAAGGTGATATATATCACACCTATATAACAAGTGACTTCTGCAAACATCTTCTGAACAAGTCATCAATAAGGTACTTGTCATCAACGTTAGTCATCCCAGTCACTATAAGAGGGACATAATGTGAAGGAGAGAGGTACATTGAAACATGTTGAGAATAATCTATAGGTGAATTGTATATAAGAAGTAGTATAAAATATATTGACAGTTTGTGGGTAGAAACTCCATTAGAGAAGGTGAGAAATTACTTAATTGCCCCAGGAGAATGAGTGTTCATAGGCTCACAAATATTATTATGAACAAAATCAATAGGTTAAGAAGTACACCTCCCATTGCAATAACTTGAGGAAACCACTTTAAAACAATCATACATGTCCTTTATAACCCATTGATAATTGGATAGGAAGGGAGAATATGACAAGTACAAAAATAGGTGTGCACTATAATATGAGTCCATTAGGTTCAACAAATCTCATAGAAGAAGAAAATTTAAATTATTCAGAAGTTATCCTCAATAGGCCCAAGAGAAAGAGACGTACCAACTTCTTCCATAAAGAAATTCCAATGCACTACTTTTTTTTTCTGTATAACAAAAGAAGGAAGAGGGTGTCAACCTTGAACGAGGGTTTAAAACCTAGGAAATTATTTTAGGCAAACATAAAAAATATGTGTTGGACTTAAAAGAGAGTTTAAACACTACAAAACCATAGGAAAAGTGTGTTGGCCTTAAAGTAGGATTTAAAACCTCGGAAATCCTAAAAAATATATATGTATGGGTTTAAACGCTAGGAATCCCATGAAAAATAGATGATCTAGAAACTCTAATTTTGCAGTCATAAAGAAGCCTTAGTGATTCCACTAACCAAAAAGATTTATATCAGCTATTGAATTGAGTACATGAAGTTTTCACTTGTTTATCTAAAACCATGTTGAGATTCATAAGTAATAATGATAGAATCAAATGTAACCAACACAAACCCAAATCTACAATATAGAGTTAAACAACTAGAACTAGGGCGACACAACACTTGAAGTGAAATTAACTAAGAGGATAAAAACCCTAGAGAGAAAGTAAACCTAAGTTTTATCACATCAAAAATACCCACTTGTGCCACTTTCAATAGTCATACACAAATACATCACTATTGGCATGCATAATCCCCAGCTCTAGTTCCTTTCCACCATAATATGACCTTAAACTTGTTGAAACAACCTAGTCAAACCTTGAAATTGACCAAACTTTGCCAATGTTGATATTCCCCAAAATATTTACATATAGATAATGTAGTTATTACCCTCAAAATTTATCCTACCCCTTAAAATAAATAGTTTTTATTGTTTCCAACCTCCATCAATGTGCTTGAATTAGTATGATGGGAGGTTAGTTATATGTGGACCATCCTCCACCCTAATTGTTATGTTTAATTTTGATTTAGTCATATTTAACCACTAAAAGGAAGACCATATCAATGGGGTTTAGCCACAACTCTACTATAAATAAAGCACTTGAACTCACTCCATCCATCCATCCATCCTCACAAGTAGGGTTATGTTGTTGAAATGTCACTAGGATCTTGAGGAATTCTTTCTCTTTATTGTACTTTTCTAGCCTATGTACCTTTCTCACCAACTAAGGAGGGAGTCACAAGAACATCAAGGAAGACAAGACCTCATCCCAAGGAGGGTATTTGGAGCCCATTTAACTTCAACAAGATCATCTACCAGGTGTAATATTTTGGCACTCTAATTGGTAATGAAATTCTTTGTATTCTTTCATATCTCTTGTTCATGTTGATTAAATGATAATTCTTTATTTAGTTCTTTATCTCATAAATATATTAGGGATTGAAGCATACAAAGTAGACTTAGGGTTTTATTATCTAACTCCTTACACCATTTTTATGGGATTAATATAACCATTAATTTTAAGTGAGATTTTTTCACCTTGTGACAAATCTCCACCAACAGATTGGTGACTCCACTAGAGAAAATATCCATATATTTTTCCCTAGTAGTGGGTGGGTTTGTTTCCCATCTCACCATTTTCACTCTTAATTTTAGATCTTGAAATTTGTTTATGTTTCTATATTTGTTTATTTTATATAGGACACCAGGTTAGAAACATTTATTTTTTCCTCAGTTATAGCCTAGCAACTTCATATTTCTATTTTAGGGACAATGCAATTTTGGGTATTGGTTTCCACATTGGTTGAGTGCAACTTTTGGTACAGTTGTATAACTTATTTAGTTTATATTTATACCTCTATTTCTACGCTACTAATGTATTTTTGGTCACTATTTTCCACACTAGTTGAGTGCATATTTTGGTATAGTTTTATACACTCATTCAATTTAGCTTTCTACCCTTATTTTTGCACTACCACACACGTTTTGGGGTACTTTTCTGCACTATGCTTAGGATTTAATTTTTTTTAGTTTTATGATTTTGTCTCGATTCAAGAATTCCTTCTATAGGGTCCTCTTGGGATTATAGGTTGTTGGTGTTATACTGTAATGCATTTTTAGGGAAACATTATAGGTGGAGAAAATCCCCTTAGGGTTTCGAGTACCCTCCACTTTTAGGGTTTCTCTTTGTTGCATTTCATGTTTTTGTTTCAACATAATAATTTCAAAACCTTTTCTTGCTAGAATATCCCTGAGGATTTCTTTAAATCACAATAATTTTGGATGAATATAACCCTCCTTTTTTCATGAGTACTCTTCCTTAGTTTTTTATTTCTATTCGAGGCATTTGTCTTTGTTTTTTCCAGCTACCTCTTTACCTATTTTTAGAATTTTAAATCTTGTTTTCTTGTTATTGTAAGCGAAATTTATTTTAGAAACAAAGGTTATTCAAGTTTAAGAAAATAACCTCCTTTGTTTCTAAGTATTTGACTTATTCAATCTTACTTTTCATTATGAAATTGCATGCTCATTGAAAACCTAGTCCTTATCTAGGTTGAAATAAAAGTTTTACTTGCTAATTTGAATTGGTTAATTCTCATTTCTCATTATAAAGTTCATTGAGATAAAGAAAAAGTTCCCTTTTCTCTAGTATTTGTACTAATTTTGAGTTAGTATTTCAATTATAAGTCTCATTAATTGCAATTATTTTTATTTCAAACATTTCTTTTTGAAGTTAGTTACACCACAAGTACACACACTTCACTCCCTAATTATATTCATGGTTCATGACCCCAAGCTTAGCATAAAATTAACCACTTAACTTAAGATATTAAATTCCCACTTGGGACCAAAATAATTTTTTAGTTAAGTTAGGGTTGTGGGGATAGGAATTCAAATAATTCACCACAACCATTCACATCTAAAACATAGTGGTTGAGTGATTAAGGAACTTAAAATCTTTTATATAGGATACGATCAAGACATGTTTAGAAACAAGTGTTCTCTTTAGAGTGGATAATGTCAAGGCTAGGACCAAAGGTTTGATTAAGACTCCTATCTCTTTCAATATTGAAGATACCTCAATCATTTGATTTAAAATTGAAGGAAATGCCACTTTTTCCATGTATCTATGAAGATGTAGCTTAGTGACCATTTTACTAGGTTCCTACCTAGGTGGCTCTCATGGGAGGGAAGGAACCCAAGACATATTTCTACTCATATCCATGGTGTATTTCATCACCTCTCATGGTAGTGATTTGGAAGGCCCTCTTTCTACTCTTTATCCTCTTTCTTTGGTGGTACCTTCAACTAGCTTGAGGAAAGGATTTGGAAGAGTCATAAAATAGGCTTGTTTGAGTGCTTTTAGTTTTGGCTAGAGTCTTTATTTTTTAGGATGGAATATTCAATTAGGAAATCCACATTTTGATTCAAACACACTTAAAACCACTTGTTGCACCAATTGTGCATGCAATATTTTTTCTTGATCACTTCTTGCTTGATTGTTTTATTTTGTGACTCGAGTTATTTGATAGATTAATTGTGTTTTCTAAGATATATTGACACTTAGGAACCATTGTTCTCTCAAGGAGACTATATCATAGACTTCAAGTCCTACCTCCCTTGAGAATTCTTGGTTGTGTATTATCTCTCGTTGAATGAGTTAGAGTTAATAACAATTTCCCTTCTATAGGCTCATTATATTGAAATTCAAAAATTTAATTCTCTTCGGATTCAAAACACTCATCCCTTTTGACACCATATAGTTTAGGGGGTCCAAAAGTTAGTCTCCCATAAACTAGTTTAACTTCATCTACCCTAACTATGAAATTGGTTCCCATCATGGTGGGAACTAATACAACTCCAATCAAACTCAAATGAAAACCCAAACCACTTTACCTTATATGTTGGGGTTGAATATCACATATTTAACTAAACTCATCAATGATGCTATTCAACATAACACTACTTGGCTAGCCATGATGACCAAGTTATACTCTAATATCTCTAATTTCGAGGTTCATGCTAAAGATTACCCCTCTAATCATATCATGTCATTTCACATTTGTTGCTCATCCAATAATATCCTGTATGAATCAATTGTTGGAATACTGAGAGGGGGGTTGAATAAGTATTAGTACTTTTAATCCTTTTTAACCGCAGTGTGTATTATTTACTTTATGATAAAATTATCAATAAAATTCCATATCAGCATTATGCATAAGCAGTGAACAAAAATAAACCACACATAAACACAATACACCAATTTTTTACATGGAAACACAATGCGGGAGAAAACCAAACAATGATTTTCTTATATTTTCAAAAGAAGTACATTAATAGGAAGCACCAACTTCCTTGTTTTCCAGCTACAATTGGAAGTAAGCTACAACCCCCTGGTTTCTCATGCTTCAACCTGAAGGAATCTACAACTCATTGATTCTCTGGATCCAACTAGAAGGAGGCTACAACCCCCTATGTTATGTAATATACCAGATATAAAAAGTATGCAGAATAGAAATAAAATGCTAGAAATGGCAGAACAACAACAATATAACCAGAACAATCACCACAATAACACTGAAATGATATAAGAATAACAACATAAATAACACTTTGATTCTGAGAGAAATTTTCACGGGCCTCTTCAAGGGGGCAACCTCCAGTCGAGAAAAGCACTATTACAATAATATCCAAGCTAGGGTTCTCACACCCTCGACTCCTATTTATACTAAATATGTCTATCAAAAGAAGCATATAGAGGAAGATCCTTCTAGAAGCGGAAGCTTCTATTAGGTCTTCTTACATTCGACTTATTCTATTTTATTGTAAGGCCTTATTAATATTGATCTTTATTACATTCGAATATATTGTTCTACCTATGTGCATGTTAGGACCCTAACATGTCCTCCCCCTTAAAAACAACCTTGTCCTCAAGGCTTGAGATGTGGAAACTACTGCAGAATGGTAGTTGGTTCCCAAGTGGCATCTATTGGAGTTGTATCTTTCCACTGGACTAACACTTCTTTCATGGTTCTCTGAAACAAGCAATGCTCATGTTGGTCCAAAACTGCTTGTGGTTGTAGCCAAATGGATCCTTCTTCGTATAAATTGGGAAGGTTGGTTTGAATTTGGCACTTAGTTCCAATCACCTTCTTTAAGCATGAAACATGAAAAACATGATGTAGCTTAGAATCATCGGGCAAAGCTAACTGATAGGCCACCTTTCCCACATGCTTGATAATGGTATAAGGACCATAAAACTTGGGAGCTAGCTTTTGAAAATGCTCGGCCTTGAGAGAATTTTTCTTGTAAAGTTGTAGTCGAAGAAACACCTAATCCCCTTCTGCAAATTGACGTTCAGAGTCACCTTGATCTGCTTGTTTCTTCATGTGATTTTGTGCCATGACCAAATCCTCTTTGAGCATATGAAGAATATCCTCTCGAACTATAAGCGTTTGGTCAACCGACTGGACCTTCGAGACACATGGTAAGTATGAGAGAACTGAAGGTGGATTGTGTCTATATACTGCTTCAAAAGGACTCATGCATGTAGTTGTATGGTATGAAGTGTTGTACCACCATTCAGCTAGGGGTAACCATTGAGCCCACTGATTTTTCTTTTCCAAGGCAAAACACCTCAAATATGTTTCCAAACACTTGTTGACAACTTCCATTTGACCATCAATCTGGGATGATAATTTGTGTTGAGATGCAATTGGGTTCCTTGTATTTTGAACAGTTCTTTCCAGAAAATGTTGGTGAAAGTTGGGTCACGATCATAAACAATAGAATGTGGCATGTCATGAAGCTTGAAGACCTAATCCATGAAAAGTTGAGCCACCATGGATGTCGTAAATGGGTGTTGAAGAGAACATAAATGAGCATACTTGGAAAGGCAATCAACAACCACCATGATGACTAATTTATTTCCCGATTTGGGTAAGCCTGTAATAAAATCCATAGAGATTTCCCTCCAAATAGCAGGTGAAATCGGAAGCAATTGTTGTGTGCTCAGAGATTTGACTGTTTCTTCCTTGTTGCGTTGACAAACATCACATTCAGCGACAAAATTATGAATGTCTTGTTTCATACCTTCCTAGAAAAATGAACGTTTGACCCTGTCATAGGTTTTGGTAAACTCGGAGTGCCCAACTGTGGGTGTAGCATGAAGCTCAGAAAGTACCGTGGATTTAAGTTTTGATTGTTTACTTAAATAAAAACAGCCTTTGTATTGAAGCTCATCATGGAGCCAAGACTACCATGGGGAAGATGAAGCATTGGACTGCAATTGTTGGATCAGATGCGAACTTTTGGGATCGTGTAGCCATTCCTAGTGAACGACTTGGAGCCAATCTGGTATAATGAAGGAAAGAGAAAAAAGGGATCCGTCATCTTCATATTTTTGGGAAAGTGCATTAGCAACCACATTGTCTTTTCCTTTCTTGGAAATGATCTCATAATCATATCCAAATAGCTTAGTCACCCATTTTTGTTGCTCCGGGGAGGAAATGTATTGTTCCAGAAAACACTTGAGGCTTTGATGGTATGTCTTAATTTGGAAGCGTTGCCCCAATAGATAAGGGGTCCAGAGATCAACGACATGCAAAATATCCAACATTTCCTTTTCATAGATTGATTTGCCCAGATTTCTTTCAGATAGTTGCTTGCTGGTAAAGGCCAACGACTGACCCTCTTGCATAAGGACAACACCAATTCCTTTCCTTGAAGCATCACATTCCAAGACAAAGGTCTTTGTGAAATCAGGAAGGGCCAGGACTGGAGTGGTGCACATGGCCATCTTCAAGGTTTGAAAATCTTGAACAATTGTTGGAGTCCAAGTGAAAGAGTTCTTTTTTAGGAGTGCAGTGAGAGGTGTTGCAATCTTTCCATAATTCTTAACAAACTTGCAATAATAATATGTTAAGCCCAGAAATCCATGCAAGATTTTGAGAGTCTTTGGGTGAGGCCAATCTTTCTTAGATTCAATTTTTATAGGATCCACCCTGACATCATCCTTTCCAACCAGATGACCCAAGTACTTGACTTCTGAGGCACCAAAAGCACATGAGAACTCGATGTTGGTGCTGAGAGAGTAGATGGAGAACTCGATCCACATGAGCAAGATGGTTTGTCCAGGTTTTTCTATAGATGAGGATATCATCAAAGAAAACTAAGACAAAATGATGGAGAAAAGGATGAAAGACATGATTCATGAGGCTTGGGAAGGTGGAGGGGGAATTACACAAGCCAAAGGGCATGACCAAAAAATCATAGTGGCCCTCATGAGTTCTAAAGGAAACCTTGGGAATGTCTGCCTCTTTCATACATATCTGGTGGTAGCCAGAATGAATATCAAGTTTAGTAAAGAACTGGGCGCCACTCAATTCATCCAAGAGATCATCAATGACATGAATGGGAAATTTGTCATTAATGGTAAGTTTGTTGAGGGCACGAAAGTTAGGACACATTCGCCAAGAAACTTATTTCTTCATGACCATGACCACCGAAGAAGACTAGGGGCTTGTACTAGGGCGTATAACTCCTGCGTTAAGGATTTCTTGGACCATTTTGTCAATTTCATTTTTTAGGGAAAAGGGGTGACGATACAGATGGACATTGGGAGGAAGGCTTCCTGGTATAAGGGGAATGGAATTGTAATGTCCCCAAGGCCGAGCCCTATTGTAAATCATGTTTATGAACTGTAATTCAAGTTTATAAGGCTAGTGATCCAAGTTATATAAGCTAATGGGCTTATGTGTTATTAGGCCAGGGAGACTAAGTGTTGAAGGCCAGGAGCCTGATTTTTGTACATGTAATTATGCACAGTATTAATACAAAACATCTCTACATGTGGACCGACCACGATGAATGAGTGATGGGGGACTAAGCTTCCAAAAAACCTGGGTAAGGGATTGGGGGCTGGAAGGTTGGAAAGAGAGGCTAAGTGTGAGCCTAGGGGCTAAGCCTAGGGGCTTAAGTCCTTGGGAATAATATTTTAATATTATCCCAAAAGCCATGTGAAACCTATGTTTTGTCCTAAGTTCCTGGGGAGGGATGCATGCAGCTTCGTGGGTGACATGTGTCGACCCAGGCGAATGCAATTTAACCCAAGAAATGAGTCATGTTGGGGGTTCTCCTTCCGTTCCGTCGACTGTTGCATAGGAGGGGGGTGGGAATTTCTCCAACCATCACCTAAATCCGGGGTTCGACCTTTCAATTCCTCCATCCTCCATCTATACATGTTTGGCCTCTATGATTGAACCTTTGTACACCTTATGCATCTCTGAAACCAGAGAGAGGCACACTATGCTTTAGCACTGATTGTTTTCGTTTCGAGTGTCCATACCCATTTTCCCAATTGACTGTTGTGGCCACGCAGTGCTGGACTGTGTGTGGCTTGTTGGCTAGTGTGAGGGAGGTGATTTTTGTTGAAGACTTAGGTTACCCAGTCTTTGAGCGACTCTCTCCAGGTGATAGAGTGCATGGAGGAAGTGAGAACTTCTAGAAGGATTCATGTAGCTGCCACAGAGCTCGGAAACTTCCAGTTCGGTCTGTTGCTGAAGCCCAGGGGAAGGGAGGTTAGCAGTCGATGGAATGTCTTGGTGACAGTGAAGGTGTATACTCCTAGGGTGGGACAAACATGTGGGGAATGAGAGTCTGTGGGAAGTGGGCATAAGTGGCTCCTAGGAGAGGATCCTTCTCCTGTGACTATGTGTCTTCCTGTATTCCCTGCCTAGACTAGGAATCCCTACCCGGTGGAGCTTAGTCCCACCTCGGGGGTGACCTACTGCTGAGAGTGATGAGCAGCGCGGTCTAAGGCTAGGAGGTTCGTGGGAGGTCTACACGCAGTTGGTGAATTACATCCAGTCTAAAAGATAAGTATATACATGCGTATAATTTCAATTAAATATGCATGTCTGTGATTCTAACAATGTTTACATGTATTCCACTATATTCGTGAATTATTGTTAATGTTGTGGATTATGTATGCTAACGGTATTAATGTGATTACACTATGTTTAACCATAATTAAGCAATTGTATTTCAAAAGAATGCATAATATGTTACAGTAGTGTTTTTTCGCGTAGTAATGTTGGCCCGACCATGGGGTTGATGGTCGGGAACATTACAGTATGGTATCAGAGCCTAGTTTCAATGCTGAGCCTAGATGGGCCGGATAAGTGGTCTTTGGATCGAGGTTTTGAGAAGAAATTGTGTCTGGAGGACTAATTTTAGACCTCAGAATGTTTCTGAGTGTCAATAGACTACTTGACTGTGTTACAAAGCTCAGGAGGTGTAGCGGTATTATAAAACTGCAGCCGGTGTGGTATATGGCCATAGGGAGAGAGAGAACTCTACACCAGAAGTGTTGGAGCCATAGAATCTGTTCAGGAGGAAAGGAGAACCCTCACAACCGTAAAATATGGAGAATGTGCACAAGGTTTAAAAACCTTTGGATTTTCACAGGAGTGTGGAAATCGCGATACGTGAAATCCCGAATTCGTCAGGACCATCCATCGGAAAGGACGCGTGGAGAGCGATCAACCTTTCGTTGACTTATGACTTGAAATGGTCTAAGGGTGAGTTCGTGAGAATTCACGAAATGAGAATTCACGATTGGATCACAACCATCGATCTAAGAGAGATTTGGACCATTAATTATCCAGGAAGAAATCGACATTTCGGGAATAGGGAGGACGAAGGTGGAAAATCTTTCGACCTCGTGACACACAAAATCCTGATACGTGAAATGTCGATGAGATCTGAGTCGTCATATCATGGGGAATCAAGACCGTTAGATCAAGTAGATGAAATTTCAGAAGGAGGGTACCAAGTCATTGGCCATAAGTTCTTGAGAAGCAGAGTTGGACGGTCAGAATTCTCTGTGGAGAACTCGCGAAATCGCAAGGACCATAAGATAGCCAGAAGTTGCAAGGTGGTTAGTGGATGGAGAAACTCGCCACCCTAGGATCCAGAATAAGTGTGGGTCATTGATTGTGGTTGGTTTGATCTGTTGGATCATTTCGTGAATTCAGGGATCGTGAAATTGGAGTGCAGGCCAAATTCATGGTCACTCCAAGTCCCGAATCGTGAAAGAGATTAACAAGGGTAGAATCGGATGGTGGAGCACTTCCAGGAAGAAGTGCCGAAATCTTGTGAGTCGTCGAATCCATCCAACTAGCGAGGAGGTTAGGGATGAAGAGATTTGATAGGTGTAAGCTTAGGAGAGATCTAGACTGTCAGATCAGGGGAGGCTCACATCTGTTGATCTCATACATGAATTCCCGTATTAAAATTCAGGGATTGAAGTGACAAGAGATTTGGAGTCGTTGCATCGTGAACTCCTGGTTCATGAAACTCCGAAAAGATCTGGACCGTTAGATCCAAATCATCGAGGATCATTGGATCTCGTACAAGAACTCGTGTATCGAAATTCGGGGATTGAAGTGACAATAGATTTGGAGTCGCTGCATCGTGAACTCTCGGTTCATGAAACTCCGAAAATATCTAGACCATTGGATCCAAATCATTGAGGATCATTGGATCTCGTAAAATAACTCATGTATCGGAGTTTGGGGAATGGAGTGACTAGTGGTTTGGGTCACTGCATTCCGAACTCCCGGTTATCGAAAAACTGAAACCTGAAGTTCTGAAGTCTCGAAATCTTCAAAGATGGAAGAACCGTAGAAGATTTTAACCATTGGATGTTGGGTAAACGTGGACCGTTGATCCACCCGATTTATGCGAATTCGGTAAATCGAAACTCCAGGAGATAGATGTGTGTACCTTAAACTCTTCGAAGGTCAAAAGCTTGAGTAGCACCTAGTAGTCTAGCATTTGGTCAAGACCTTTGGTTACGAGGGTAGGGGCTAAGAATGAGGGAGCTATCACCCGAAAATTACAGAGCCGAGAAGAACTCATAAAATTTGTGAAGTCGAAGCGTTTTAATAAATCAGAATTGTTTTGAATGTGTGGAATTTGCTAAGAATGATGACTTGAAAAATCCATGTTGTCTACACGTGTGTTTGCAGAAGCTTAGCAAGTTCCATAACCGAATAGGGTTGTCATTGAGAGCAGAGAATGGAAGAGGTGCGGATTGCCTCCAATTCAGAGAATGAAAGAGAAGGAAGGAATGTCAACTTGGGAGTTGAAGGATCAAAATCTAATGGGTAAGGAAGAGAGATGGATAAGGAAGGACATATGATGAAAATCATTGAAAGATTGCAGAAAGATGCCTAGGCTTGCTGAGCTGATAGTCGAATGCTCATGAAAGTTAGGGATAAGCAGGATGAATTCAACTTAAGGATGTTGAAGAGTCTGGAAAGAATAGAAAAGAAATTGGAAAAGGAGAGTGACTCAAGCAAGACAGAGAGTCGCAGGACCCCTGAGAGGAAAAGAAGATCAAGGAGTGTTAGTAGACATCATCGTTTCTCCCCAAATCATTCCAGTAGGGAAGCACACAGTAGTTCAAGCCCATCTCCTACCAGAAATCACAGGAGATATGGGATGGATGAATTGAAAGGGGAAATGAACAAGATCAAGCCTCCAACGTTCGATGGAGAACATAAGAAGGAGGAAGATGTTGAAACTTGGTTGTTGGGTATGAGGAAATAATTTCAACTGCAGAATTATTCCTCTCATGCAGAGGGTAGGATTTCCATGTATCAATTGAAGGGAAAGGCATCCATGTGGTGTGATCAACTTGTGCAGGTGCAACACATCAGGGAAAGGGACATCACATGGAAAGAATTCAATAGGTATTTCGAGAGGAAATACTTAACTAAAAGATATTATGACAGAAAGATGAAAGAGTTCTTTGAACTCAAGCTGGACAACTAGACCATTGATGAGTATGAACGAATTTTTTTGGAATTACTGAAGTATGTTTCGTTCATCAAAGGTGATTCTGTCAAGATTCAAAGGTACCTGAGTGGATTACCGGCTCCTATTGGGGATAAGATTCAATATGATGACCCAAAGACTATGGAAGAAACGATAAGAAGAGCAAAGTGCTTATTTGAACAACAAAGATAAAAGCCTACCTTTCAGAAGGCTTGGGATGACCAGAAAAAGTTCAAGAAAGAACAGAGGCAGAAGGGAAATAAACCACCCTTTTCAGAAACAATCCTCAAGGAAAACCATCTCTTAGAGAGCCCAGGAAGGTGGAAGTGAGTGGGAAAATGTCAAGGCCACCACCTATGGAATGTTGGGGTTGTAAAGAAAACCATAGGTATAGATATTTCCCCCATAGAAATGATAAAGTAAGAGTTCTCCATAATGTTCAGCAAGCTGAAACAATGGAGGACATGGGCAGTAGAATTCCAAGGATCTACGCAGCCCTAGACAACAAGCAAGCTGAGTATCAGTCACACATGATTGAAGTATAAGGTATGATAAAAAACAAACCATTTACTATTTTAATTGATTTAGGGGCTAGCCATAGTTATATAGACCCTAGAGTGGTAGAAAGTTTTCATTTGATAAGAAGCAAACATGAAAAGTCTTGGTTAGTGCAGCTAGCTATAGGAACCAAGAGGAAAGTCACGAAGTTAGTCAAGTCATGTCCTGTAGACATGAATGGATTGAGCACGAAGGTCGATTTTAACATTATGTCGTTAGGCTCTTATGAATATCTAATTGGGATGGATTGGTTGGACCAGCACCATGCCATCTTGGACTATTAGAACAAGGCATTGACTTTCTTAGATAAAGAAGGGAATCAGAGAGACATCCAAGGAATTCCTAGAGTTGTTACTGTTAGAGAAATCTTAGCAATGCAGCCGAAGAAGTGCTACATAAAAGGCTGTCAATTATTTTCAGCTCATGTGGGGGAAACGCCTAAGGATAAGGTGTCAAGTATTGAGGATCATGAGGTACTTAAAGAGTTCAAATATGTATTCCAGGAAGTACTTGGACTACCTCCGAAAAGGGATATCAATTTCTCTGTGAAGTTGATGCCTGAAGCAACTCCAGTGTCAAAGGCTCCGTACAGGATGAGTGCACCAGAATTGAAAGAGTTGTAGCTACAGCTTGAAGAACTTCTGAAGAAGGGGTATATATGCCCAAGCGTGTCGCCTTGGGGTGCCCTGGTCCTGTTCGTAAAGAAGAAGGACAGAATGATGAGATTGTGCATCGATTTCAGGCAATTGAACAAAGTAACGGTGAAGAACAGGTATCCTCTGTTGAGGATTGATTATCTCTTCGATCAGTTGAAGGATGCAAAGATCTTTTCGAAAATAGATCTAAGATCAGGATATCACCAAGTAAGAATAAGATATGAAGACATCAACAAGACCGCCTTTAGAACAAGGTATGGTCATTACGAGTTCACAGTGGTGTTGTTTGGACTGTCAAATGTACCCGTTGTTTTTATGAGCTTGATGAATGGAGTATTCAGGAACTATCTAGATAAGTTTGTCATCGTCTTCCTGGATGACATTCTGGTGTATTCCAGAACTAAAGAAGAACACAAACAACATCTTAGGATGGTGTTGCAGGTGCTAAGAGAGCACCAATTGTATGCCAAGCTGAGCAAGTGCTCATTTTATCAGGAGCGGATCCATTACTTGGGACATATTATCTTGAAGGATGGGATAGCGGTAGACCCTGAGAAGATTGAAGCCATTAGGGAATGGTCAGCGCCAAGGAATGTAAAGGAAGTTAGATCCTTCATGGTATTGGTTGGTTATTATAGAAGGTTCATCACGGGGTTTTCCAAGATAGCTCACCCTATGACTTCCTTGCAAAGAAAGGGGAATCAGTTTCACTAGACAGAGGGATGTGAGGAAAGTTTCCAGCGATTGAAGCAGTTGTTAACCAGTGCTCCAATCCTGAGGATTGCAGATCCAATTCCAGATTTCATACTATACACTGATGCATGCAAAGAAGGACTGGGAGGGTTCCTTAGTCAGGATGGATTTGTAATCTGTTATGATTCCAGAAAATTAAAAGAGCACGAGAAGAACTATGCAACCCATGACTTGGAGTTGGCAGCCATAGTTCATGCTCTAAAGAAATGGAGGAATTACCTCATGGGAAGGAGGTTTGAACTTAGAACAGACCATAACGGTCTGAAATATTTGTTTGATCAGCCAACCTTAAATGGTAGACAAAGTAGGTGGCTGGAATTTCTGTGTGAGTATGACTTTGAGATCAAGAATATCAAAGGAAAGGAGAATAAAGTGGTTGATGCACTCAACAGGAGGGTGCATGAATTACATGCTACAACCATTAGCATGTATCAGACTGATATTAAAAGTAGAATTATGGAGGCTGCAAATGCAGATATGCAGTACAGAGAATTGGTAGCCAAGCTACAGTAGGGTAAGATGCCATAGAAGATGGAAATTTATAAATTGGAAATAGATGGAATACGGTTGTACAAGAACATAATTTTTGTACCCAATGTCCAGTGCTTGAAACAAATGATTTTGTAGGATATGCATAATGTGCCTTATGCAGGGCACCCTGGATATCATAAAACAATAGCAGCGGTCAAGAGCCATTACTTTTGGTCGGGTATGAAGAGAGAGATCGTTGAATACATCGCCAGATGTATGGAGTGCCAGAAAGTTAAAGCTGAGCATAGGCACCCATCAGGGTTGCTGCAACCTTTACCCATTTTTGAGTGGAAGTGGGAAGTAGTAATGATGGATTTTATTATGGGATTGCCCTGAATAGGCAAGATGCATGATTTGATCATGGTGGTGGTGGACAAGCTTACAAAAGCTGCCCATTTTATTCCACTGAAAACTACTCACAAGGCAACAGATGTTGCTGATATTTTCATAAAGGAAGTGGCACGATTGAACGGAATTCCTAAAACGATTGTGTCCGACAGAGACCCGAAATTCACCTCAAATTTTTGGAAAGGATTGTTCAAAGGATTCAGAACGAATCTGAACTTTAGTATAGCTTATCATCCTGAGTCTGATAGACAGACAAAGAGGGTGAACAGAGTAATAGAAGACATACTGAGAATGTATGTGATGGACAAACCATTAAGATGGGAAGACTACCTACACTTGTTATAATTCTCCTACAACAATGGGCATCATGCATCATTGAAGATGAGCCCATTTGAAGCACTTTATGGAAGAAAGTGTAATACTCTAGTGAGCTGGGATAATCCAACTGATAGAGCAGTAGTTGGGCTAGAGTTTCTCAAGGAGATGGAGGACCAAATGATAAAAATTAAGCAAAATTTGAAAGTTGCCCAGGACAAGCAGAAAAGTTATGCTAATAAGAACAGAACCCACAGAGAGTTCAAAGTGGGTGATCATGTTTTCCTGAAAGTGAAAGCTAACAGGAGTTCCCTGAAGCTGGGAAGTTGTGCCAAGTTGGCAGCCAGATTTTGTGGGCCATTTGAAATCCTGGAAAGGATCGGGCCAGTTGCATATATGCTTGCATTACCTGCATCCATGACTGTACATAATGTATTTCGTGTTTCATTTATTAAGAAGTATATGCCTGATGCTAATCATGTAATTGATTGGAATGTGATCTAGGTGGAGCAAGAAGGTGTCCTGCAAGTGCATCATGTGCGGATATTGGACAGGAAAAAAAAATAGCTACGGAATTGATTCATAGGGATTGTAAAGGTCTAGTGGACTTGGTACGCTCCTGAGGACGTTACATGGGAGCATGAAGATGTTATGCAGGTAGAGTACCCGCATCTTTTTGAAAATTTTGAAAATCTTGCAGATGCAGTGTAAAGTTGCACTGAGGACAGTGCAAAAATAAGGGGAGGGAAATTGTAATGTCCCCATGGCCGAGCCCTATTGTAAATCATGTCTATGAAGTATAAAGATTGTTTATGAAATGTAATTCAAGTTTATAAGGCTAGTGAGACAAGTTATATAAGCTAGTGGGCTTATGTGTTATTAGGCCAGGGAGCCTAAGTGTTGAAGGCCAGGAGCCTGATTTTTGTACATGTAATTATGGACAGTATTAATACAAAACATCTTTGCGTGTGGACCAACCACGATGAATGAGTGATGGGGGGCTAAGATTCCAAAAAACCTAGGTAAGGGATTGGGGGCTGGAAGGTTGGAAAGAGAGGCTAAGTGTGGATCCTAGGGGCTTAAGTCCTTGGGAATAATATTTTAATATTATCCCAAAATCCATGTGAAATCTACGTTTTGTACTAAGTTCCTGGGCAGGGATGCATGAAACTTCATGGACGACATGTGTCGATCCAGGTGCATGCAATTCAACCCAGGAAATGAGTCATGTTGGTGGTTCTCCTTCTACTCCGCCAACTGTTGCATAGGAGGGGGGTGGGCATTTCTCCAACCATCACCTGAATCCGGGGTTCGACCTTCCAATTCCTCCATCCTCCATCTGTACGTGTTGGGCCTCTGTGATTGAACCTCTGTACACCTTACGCATCTATGAAACCAGAGAGAATCGCACTATGATTTAGCACTGATCGTTTCTGTTTCGAGTGTCCATACCCATTTTCCCAATTGACTGTTGTGGCCACGCAATGATGGACTGTGTGTGGCTTGTTGGCCAATGTGAGGGAAGTGATTGTTGTTGAAGAGGTAGGTTACCTATTCTATGAGCGACTCTCTCCAAGGGAGAGAGTGCATGGAGGAAGTGAGAACTCCTGGAAGGAGTCCTGTAGTTGTCACAGAGCTTGGAGACTTCTGGTCCAGTCTGTTGTTGAAGCCCAAGGGAAGGGAGGTTAGCAGTCGATGGACTGTCTTGGTGACAGTGAAGGTGTATGCTCCTGGGGTGGGACAAACATGTGGAGAATGAGATTTTGTGGTCAGTGGGCATAAGTGGCTCCTGGGAGAGGATCCTTCTCCTGTGACTGTGTGTCTTCCTATATTCCTTGCATAGCCTAGGAATCCCTACCCGGTGGAGCTTAGTCCCAGCTCGAGGGTGACCTACTTCTGAGAGTGATGAGAAGTGCGGTCTAAGGCTGGGAGGTTTGTGGTAGGTCTACACATAGTTGGTGAATTACATCCAGTCTAAAATATAAGTATATACATGCATATAATTTCAATTAAATATGCATGTCTGTGATTCTAGCAATGTTTACATGTATTCCGCTGTATTCGTGAATTATTGTTAATGCCATGGATTATGTATGCTAACGATATTAATGTGATTACGTTGTGTTTAACTGTAATTAAGCAATTGTATTTCATAAGAATTCATAATATGTTACAGTAGTGTTTTTCCGCGTAGTAATGTTGGCCCAACCATGGGGTTGATGGTCGGGAACGTTACAGGAATGATCATGAACACCACGGGAAGGAAGGAGTCCCTGGGGAGTGGAAAAGCCCACTTGATGTTTAGAAAGGATGGATTGGAGGTCTTGCGGCACCGAGGGTGTCTTTGTTGCTTGTATGGCATGGAGTTGGGCAATAACACCAGAATGACCTTTTTTGAGCAGATTTTCCATGCGATGGGAACTAATGATCTCAGATGAACTGACAGTGATGCCTTGGAACTTATATTGTTCTCCCTCCTCGCTAAATTGCATGGTTAATTCCTTAAAATCCATGAGAATGGGAAACAAAGTCCTTAGCTAGTCTGCACCCAACACAATGTCACAACCGCCCATGTCGATAACAAACATATGAGATTTCAAGTGGTAGCCACCGATTTGGAGACACACATTTTCACAATGCCCTCCACATTTCATGGAGTCACCATTGGCAATCATGATTTGGAAATTATTGACTGTATGGATGAAGCAATGAGTTTCTTGGGCAATGCGGCGATGAATAAAATTATGGGTGCTTCCACTATTAACCAAAATGATGACCTTCCTATTCTTGATGTAGCCGATTAGCTTGAGGGTTTGGGGAGTAGAGAAGCCAGTGAGAGCATTTAGGGAAATGAGCGGTTCTACTTCGGGAGGGTCTGAGGGAGGGGTGATGTTAGTGGTTTCAGGTGACTCAGTGTTGGCACAGGGGAAGACCCGAGGTTCAATGCTACAACAACACACCAACAAAGCCCTAACTACCATCCCTTTCAGCAACACCTGGGAAGCAAATGAAGTCTCACCCGAGGTAGAGGCAGGGGTGGTTGCAGGACTCAAGTGTTTGCAACCGTAGCTGGGACACAGATATGTGATTATACTACTTAATAAAGCACTTAGCACCATTAGTTCCTCAATATACAGTCAATAACCACTTCTCTTATAAGACAGAGCTTCACAACATTCACACTAATCTACAGTATTCAAGCACTTAGCATATGAAAATGGATCATAATGAGCATATCAAGCACTAATCATGAATATCTAGATCAAATCTAACATTCTCACATATAATAAGCACCAAGCATGAATAGATCTATCTAAACATATCAGAGTGTTTCAAATATAATATGTAAATACATCAAGACAAAGCACAAAGCACATCACACAGGGTTTACGTGGTTCACCCCCACCCTAGGGATACATGCACCAACTCTTCTTCTTTATATTCTTCGATCAATCGGTTACAAGAACATAGCCTCAAAACCCTTACTCCGCATAGGAAAGAAGATCTGCGTAGCTCGCTAGATCCTTCTTCCTCGAGTTGGGTCTCAGCCCTAAGCCTTCTATAATTACTTGCACTCAGCCCTACAATTCTTACATAGAATGCACAGAGCACTTACAATCCTTTGATCACATAGATCTAGCACTTATCCATTCCTTTAGCACTTAGCACACTGCCCTCTTTCTACATTTCTTATCCTTCTATATATACATTACAAAATGGCCTAAACATGGGTAACCCCATGGGTCGACATCCCATTCCCGTTACATATTCCCAAAAACCCAAAAAGGGGGCCAAGATCCCGTGATCTCTGCTTCGACTTGAGCTCCTCTTTTGACAGGCTGTCAAAGTCCCAAAATAGGTCAACATGACCAAGAAACTCCCAAAACTTGGTCAAGGGTCAACAAGTGTGACATACCCACTACTTAAATTGGATTTTTCTGGTCTTCTGCTGACTCAGAAGCCCTAAACATCCATGGAGGACCAGCGTAAGCTGGCTCTTTCTCTCTCCCCACTCCCATGCGGTTGTGGGTCATGATCACAGTTTGAATAAACGCAATACCTCTTTCATATTTCGCGCCTCAACGTTACAATTATGTCGAGTCATTTGACTTGGAAACCGCTGAACCCCGACAGGGCTAGCGATTGGACAATGAGGACAATCCCAATAGGGTTAGCAAATGGAAAATAGGAACAAATCCCAACAGGGCCAGAGATCAGCCAATGAGAAATGGCCTCGTTGCGCGGTTAAGTGGAATATAGGTGGAAGAGAGGGAAACGCGACACGGTAGTCGACATGACAGGAGGGGCCCCACTTCACATGCCACATTATTCCAGACCCCCCCCCCCATTAAAGGCAGAATGGCAAGGGGGCTCGGGAATGCATCCTCAGCCGTAGATCTGGGCGGGTGGACTCTAGCCATCCAGATCTGTTCGCTACTTACCCTAATGCACGCTCGCTCCCCAGCGTAAAACTGGCATCTCTTCCTCACATCGGACGGTCGTTACGAACCCTGAGATTTCCCAAAGGAATCTTGTCCATCCATCGGGACTTATCCCCATGCTATTGTCTCGACATTATGGATCGAGATTTATCAAAGCGAAGGCCCGAGTTCTTTTCAACGGGACTCCCGAATCCCCGATCCCTGATTCCCCGAAACGGGTAATCTCTCAACACATCACCTCCTTAAATCAGACGGTCCACAACTGCTCTGGGGTTTCCACCCAGGAAAGTCCTGATCCCTTGTCACTAGGACCCCCGATCTCACGATTCCCAATTTCCCGAAATGGGAGATCTCACGACGCATGGCCTCCGTCAATCGGACGGCTCAGATCTATCCCAAGGTTTTCTCCATGGAAAATCCTGAAATATTGTCAACATGACTCCCAATTTCTCGACTCCCAGTTTTCCCGAAATGGGTGATCTCACGACGCGTGGCCTCCGTCAATCGTACAACTCATATCTATCTCGGGGTTTTCACCAAGGAAAATACCAAACTCTTGTCAACAGGAATCCCGATTCCACGATTTATGATTTCCTGAAATGGGAGATCTCACGACGCGTGGCCTCCATCAATCAGACGACTCAGATCTATCCTGGGTTTTTCACCATGGAAAATCCCGAACTCTTGTTAACAGGAATCCCGATTTCCCAACTCCCGGTTTCCCGAAATGGGTGATCTCTTGACATGTGGCCTCCGTCAATCGAATGGCCTAGATCTATTCTGGGGGTTTTGCCCCTATACACTGGAGTCTTAACCCTCGGGTAACTCCTGATAGATCCAACAGCTGCCAGGTTTTTCAGCCGAGATCTGACGACTCATAATGGTTCCTACCCATGCATTCTTCCACGAATCCCTGGGCGTGGAAAAGATCCACGGTCCAGATACTCTCATGAACCTTGGAGATCTACGATCCCAAATTCCTCACTGCCCATGAAGACAGAGAAAACAAAGGGGTAAGGAATTTTAACACCTTACCCTCTCCTACCAATCTAATGGTCGGGTGTGTTCACAGATTCCCCAATGAAATCTCATCCGTCAATCACCACCTATCAAGGTTAAAGAACTTAACACTCCATCTTCTCCTTCTGATTTGACGGTCGTGAGTGACCACCGATATCCCGACGGAATCTCATCCGTTGATTCGATATTCCATCCTTATGCTTTCATCTCGGTTTTCAAGAGGATCGTTCCTCCTCATGCAGGGTTACCAAGGCCTTACACCTTCACAACTGCCTTCCCGGTTCTTGATGGGATTTTCAAGGAAGGTATTTCTATGAGGGGATTTACTCAAGGTACTACCTAAGGTGTATAAGGATGTCGTCCTCCCGAGAACCAGACGTGAAGTTGGAATTAGATCAGTACGCGCACAAATAACGAATTCATGAGGACATAAACCATACGTAGTCTTTCCACATAAATATACAACTACTAGTACTGATCAAAACACCATACAATCATTCTTATAATGAAATCATTCACAGTTTCACAGCTTATGAGCATGATTATCAAAATAAACATATATATATATTTCAAGATGCCAGAGGAAAAACACTTATCAGAAATAACACCAGGGGTCAAGCAACTGCTGAGAGGGGTGCTCATTTCCACCCAACCGTAGGCTTAGCGACTCCTAGCGGATTTACCACTAGCCACCCCCGAGCTGAGACCATGATGCTGTGAGACTGCGTCTCTGTTTTCCAGTGACCAGGAGCGAAGGTTGCAATCCTTCCTCTCTGCTATCGCTCACTCTGCATATTTCCAGAGTTCTCCCCTCGCATCTGCCCCCCAATCGCTTCTAACCTATGCCTTATCCTCTTGCAAGGTTACGTGTGGTGCGATTACCCTCACGCTGGTCAGGCCTGATGGCTCTACGAATGGGCGGTTCACCTCCCATCCCTCATTAATCCATCTACCTACCAGCCTGTGAGACATTAAATTCGGGGCCAGCGAGCCGCTTTTGGTTCTCCGGGCCAGTGGAGTCCAAATACGGTATTAATTCTCGGTGGAAGTTAACACCACCTTTCCAAGTGCCTTCCACCGCCATCGTGGTCTCCTTTTCTGCACATCCCCTCTTAGTAGTCCTGCAGTAAAATTCATAATGTTATTCACATTTATTTGACCTTTTCCTCAAGGTCCATTTACATCACATATTCACATTTATGAGTTTTCCATAGTTCTTGGCCAGTCTAGTTATTTTTACAAACTGGGGGAAACAGGGTGTTACAATTCCCTCCCCCTTAAAAGGAACATCGTCCTCAATGTTCTTATCTACTAACATGAATTGCATGTACAGAAGTAAAAAAAATTGGATATGCCTATCTCATGGCATCCTCCATTTCCCATGTAGCCTCATTTGGGCCAAAATGTTTCCACTACACCTTGACCTATGCAATGGTTCTGTTCCGGAGCGGGGTTTCCTTTCTGTCTAGTATGCATTGGGGTTCTGGTAGAAATTCTCCCTCCGGTTCCACCTGGATCACAGACCAGTCAAGTATATGATTAACATCATGTACATATTTCTTCAATAATGAAACATGGAAAACATTATGTGCTTTTACTGTGGGAGGAAGTGCTAGCCGATAGGCTACAGGTCCCACTCTATATAGAACCTCAAAGGGTCCACAATACCGGGGTGCCAACTTGGAACAAGATCCCATTTTCAGGGAACTCCTTCTGGGCTTAATTCTGAGATATACATGGTCTCCCATTTTGAACTCTCTTGGAGTTCTCTTTTGATCGACATAACTTTTCTGTCGGTTCTGAGCGACCTTCAGATTTTGTTTTATTTGAGTCACTTGTTGTTCCATTTATTTCAACATGTCGGGTCCAAAAGAAATCGTATTTACAGGATTACTCCAGCTGACTAGAGTATTACACAGCCTACCATAGAGGACCTCGAAGGGACTCATCTTTAAGGATGCTTGGTAGCCGTTGTTGTAGGTGAATTCTACCAATGGCAGGTAGCTTTCCCATTTCCTGGGTTGATGCATTACATGCATCCTTAACATATCCTCTAATATCCGATTCACTCTTTCTGTCTGTCAGTCGGTTTGAGGGTGATAGGTGGTGCTGAACAACAATTTGGTCTCCAATCCAGCCATCAGCGATTTCCAAAAATTGGAAGTAAATTTTGTGTCTCTATAAGATATTATCTCTCTCGGCATACCATGCAGTCAGAATATCTCTTTCATGAATATCTGGGCGATATCTATCACCTTGCAGGTTGATTTGATGGGGATGAAATGAGCATACTTTCTTAGTTTATCCACCACCACCATAATGGCATCATTCTGTTTGGTTGAAGTTGGTAATCCAGTGATAAAATCCATGGAGATGGTTTCCCATTTCCATTCTGGGATGGGTAAGGGGTGTAATAGTCCTGCTGGGTGTCGATGTTCTGCTTTAACCTGTTGGCACTCTATGTATTGGGACAAATATTTGGCTATGTATTTCTTCAATCTAGGCCAATAGAATTGTTTCTGGGTGGCAGTGATCATTTTCTGGTATCCTGGGTGACCAGTGTATGGTCTTTTATGTAGTTCATCCATAATGAACCTCTTCAAGTCATCACAATTAGGAATGTACAGTCTGTCTCTGTAAGTGAGCAAACCTCCTTCAGTCATCTAGTAGCCTTCATATTTTTCTCCAGCAGGTTCTTGCTGTAGGTATAGGGTCACAGTTTGAATGAAGGAATCTGTTTCTTATGCATTTCTGACTCTGTTCTTGACATTTGTCTTGTAGGTACTCACCGCTGCCAGGTGAATTGTTTTCATGCTTCTGCTAAGGGCATCAACCACCCTATTTTATTTCCCTTTAATGTGTTTGATTTCAAAATAAAATTTTCTAAGGAGGGCCATCCATCTAGCTTGTCTGGCATTGAGCTTTGGTTGGTCAAACAAATATCGCAATCCACAGTGATCCTTCATAAGTACAAATTTTCTTCCCAAGAGGTAATGCCTCCACATTTTCAAGGCATGCACTATGGTGCAGCCAGTTCTAGATCATGGGTCACATAGTTGACTTCATGTTCGTTCAATTTTCAGGATTCATAGTAGATCACACTTCCTTTCTGCATAAGGACTCCTCCGAGCCCTTCCTTACAGGCATCTATGCACACAAGGAAGTCAACTTCTAGGTCAGCGATTTTCAACATAGGTGCATGGGTTAGTAGATGTTTCAAGGTTTGAAATCTTTCTTCACATTGTTGTGTCCACAGGAATTTTGTCCCCTTCTTCTGGAGGGCAGTGATTGGACAACCAATCTTGGAGAATCCTTTTATAAATCTCCTATAGTATCCCGCCAATCCCATAAAGGATCTGATGTCTGAGACATCCTTTGGGGTAGGCCATTCCATGATGGACCTGATCTTGTCAGGATCTACTTCTACCCCTTCCTCGGACAAAACATGTCCCAAGTAATGTATTTGCTTCTGAAAAAAGTCACATTTGATGAATTTAGCATAGAGTTGATGCTCCCTTAGTACTTGCAGCACCAGTCTAAGATGCCCTTCATGTTCTTCTCTATTATTAGAGTAGATTAATATGTCATCAATAAAAACTAGTACAAATTTATCTAAAAATTTACTGAGTACATTGTTCATTAAGCACATGAAAGTGGCAGGGGCATTGGTTAACCCGAATGACACTACCACAAACTCATAGTGACCATACCATGTCCGGAAAGCGGTTTTATGGATGTCTTCACCCTTGATTCGGACTTGATGGTATCCTGACCTCAAGTCAATCTTTGTGAAAATAGACGCTCCTCCCAACTGATCGAATAGATCATCGATCCTGGGCAAGGGGTACTTGTTCTTTATGGTTACTTTATTGAGTTGTCTATAATCGATACACAGTCTAAGGGTGCCATCCTTCTTTTTCACAAACAGGACTG
>ML779684.1:381654-410561 GCA_009831015.1 Picea engelmannii | reverse complement strand
CCGTCCAGAACTGATTCTCATTTGACTTGGATGCATTCGCGCATAAAACTTAGGACAAGTGGGTTTTAACCCATTCTTTTGTGTTCCAACCCCCTTAACAAGAAATATCGCTAACATTTGGCTACAGGGGGGATAGAGTCGTCCCTGTGATGCTCTAAGAAATCTTTTGCAGACTTAGTGCCTTTGTTGTTGGGCTATGGAATCATTTATTAGTCCAAAAAACAAAACAAAAACAAAAACAATATTTACAAAACAAAACGAAACGAGCCGACTGCGGCTCACAGAAAACATTTCTTTAAGAAATGCCCATTGACTGGGCTACTAAAAACTTCATTGCCTTCCAGATCCTGCAATCTGTAAGTGTTGTTGGAAAACACTTCAAGGATCTTGAAAGGACCGAACTAGAGGGCATCAAATTTACTGTGTTTTCTCTTTTCCTGCCTGGGTGCATCCCACTTGAGCACCAAATCACCCTGCTCAAATTCTTTCTTTTTTCTTTTCCTGTCAAAAGCCTGCTTGATCTTCTGTTGACGATTGTAAGCTCTGTCCAGGACTTGTTCTCTGATCTACTGCACCTCCACCATCTGATGAATTCTTCTGAGCACATGGTTAGGTTCCCCCTCATAGTCTTGGAGGAGATTTTCCACAGGCAAGGCAAGCTGAGTGGGGAAGACGGCCTCAATCCCATAAACAAGCTGGAAGGGTGAGAGACCCAGGGATTTCTTTGTTATCACTCGATCGGCCCAAAGTGCAAATTTGAGCTTAGCATCCCAAGCCCTTTTATTATCCTCTAATAGATTTTTGATAAGATTGATTAAGCTTTTATTAGAGGATTCTGCCAGTCCATTTCCCTGAGGATAGTAGGGAGTGGAGTGAATCAGTGAAATCCCAAATTGTTCACAAAATTTGATCAGGGGTTCAGACCGAAATGGGGAGGCATTGTCAGTGACAATTTTTCTAGGGCAGCCAAACCTAGCTATGATGTCCTCCAGGAAGCTGATGATTGCTTTGTGAGAAGTGCTTCTGGTAGGGAAAACTTCTATCCATTTAGTGAAGTAGTCGGTTGCTGTCAAAATCCATCGATGCTGGCCACTCGAGGGAGGATGAATTTCCCCGATGAAGTCCAATCCCCACTGCTGAAAGGGTGTTGAGACCACCATAGGTTTCAATGGTAGGGATTTGAGTTGCTTCTTCCTTGAAAATTTCTGGCATTTGATGCAGGCTCTGATTTCCCTGCAGACATCAGGAAATAAGGTGGGCCAGTAGTACCCAGCTTGGAGGATCTTGTGAGCTGTGGTCTTCCAAAAATAATGGCCTCCACAAAGACTGCTATGGAAGTCGAATATAACTCTCTGGGCCTGCTGCGGGTCCAGACACCTTAGTAATACCCCCTGGGGGTCTTTCCAATACAAGGCTTGACCAATAAGGCAATACCTGACAGCTTTGAGCTTTAAAGCTCTTGCCTTTCTCTTTTCCATTCCATCAGGGGGTCTCAACTCCTGCAGGAAATACAAGACATCTTTATACCAGGGGCATGCTGATAGTGGCACAGTGATTTGGGAACCCCTGTTGGATGATTCAGGTTGCTCATTTACAAAATTGATTTCCAAGGCTTTATAATTGGACTCAGCCAGTAGCTTGGCCAAACCCTACCCCTTTATTAGCTTGGTGGGCTTGATTTCTAGGTCAAATTCTAAGATCTTGGCGATCCATTTACCTCTTCTTCCGTCTATGTCAGGTTGTATGAGGATGTCCTTTACAGAAGCTGATGGAACATACACAATGATCTTTGAATGCAAGACATAAACTCTGAAATCTTTGAGGGCTTTCACCAAGGCATAATCCTGCTTCTCCATGATATCATACCGGAGCTCTGCATCTCTCAGTGCCTTACTGAAGAAGGCAATAGGCTGCTCTTGCCCTTGATCGTTTTTCTGCAACAGAACTGCTGCTACTATATCACAGGAAGCAAACAAGAATATTAGAAATTCTTTAGAATAATCTGGGCTGATTAGCACAGGAGCCTCAGTCAATGCTTTCTTTATTCGGGAAAAAGACTCTCTGGGTTCAGCAGCCCATCTGATTTCATGGCCCTTCCTGAGCATGGTTGTGATATGTTTCACCAATTCAGCAAAATTTGAGACAAACCTCCTCAGAAAATTAATCCTTCCCAAAAATGCTTGGACCTCCTTTTTAGATCTGGGAAGTGACAGGGCCTGGATTGCCTCTACCCTGTCAGGGTCAATTCTCACTCCCTCTGTTGAGACTATATGGCCTAACAACTTCCCTTCTTGCATGGAAAACAATGATTTCTTGGGATTTAGGGAAAGGCCAAACCTGCGACACTTCAAGAAAACCCTCTTCAAGTGGCAGCGGTGCTCTATATCAGTCTTGGAGAATACTGTTATGTCATCTAGGTAAATCACCACAAACTTATCTTTTTCCCCGATGAAGGCTATGTCCATGGCTCGCTGAAACGTTGCCCCTGCGTTCATCAATACAAAAGGCATCTTGGCATACATGAATGTGCCCCAAGGAGTGGTGAAGGCTATCTTTTCTCTGTCCTCAGGCATGACTGATATCTGATTATAGCCAGAAAAGCCATCAATCATAGATATCCTGGATGCACCAGTAACCTTCTGCAGTATATGTTCCATGTTGGGCAGGGGATAATTGTCCTTCTTCGAACTTCTGTTCAGGTTCCTGAAATCGACACAGAGTCTGATTTCTCCGCTCTTCTTCCTTACTGGGACCAAATTGGCCACCCAGTCAGAATATCTCAAGGGGACAATGATTTGGGCATCCAGTAGTTTTTTCACCTCCCTCTCCATGACAGGTAGTNAAGGTATAGCCTCCTCTTTTAGTGGGATCTTGTGCTCAATGACTGACGTGTCGTAAGTCTTGAGGTCTTGGTAGGTCCATGTGAACACGTCAGCGAATTCCCTCAGAGCTTCGTATATTCGATCCTCTGCTCCTCGGTCAAACTCCTCGATAGCTTGACAAACCTGGGCTCCTCTGGTGTGCTTATGTTGCACTCAGTCGTATCAGCGTCATCACCTAAAACTCTGCCCTTTATAGCCACATCATGCCCATCGAACAATATTTCTAATGGGATCAAACCTTTTGGTATATGATTTCTCGGCAATTGAATAATCTGGTGGTTGGCAATTTCATTCATAAACTCCCCAGGGTGGTTGTCACCTTCCGTGTCAGGGTCTTCATCTATATGTAATGCAGAAAAGTCATCCACCGACTAGAGAAACTTTTCTATCTCCTGATCATCCTTGAACACCTTCCAATGTTTGACATTGTCCGGTACAGAGGGTCTGTATCTTATTTCTACCTCTGATCTGTCAGCGGGCAGTGCAGGAGCTTCGAACAAACTAGCCGAGAAATCCAGAAAATCGGTTGGGGCATTTTCTTCCCTCGGAATGAAAGAGATGTTAAAAGCCAGGAAGAAACTGTCGACAAGGTCCCATACCTCGTTCCTGTAATTCTTGAGACGAGGGTGCTTGGTCTGATAGACGTTTTTGACCTGCTGGACAATTAATTCAGCATCCCCGAACACAGCCATCTCCCTGATTCCCATTTCTTTTGCATCCCTTAATCCCAGGACCAGAGCTTCATATTCTGCCACGTTGTTGGTGACTTCAAATTCCAGCTTGTATGACAGTGATATGGTTTCCTGAGAAGGGGATTTGAATACCACTCCGGCACCTGCACCTATACTGGAAGAAGCTCCATCAAAGAACATCTTCCAAACATAGGTGGTTGGAGGAGGCATTCCCTGGTTAAGACTGAGCTTCTTTCTAATCTGCAAAGGGGTCTCAGGCTCGTCAGTGACCTGCAATAAGCTAGATCCTAAGTCAGTGTCTAAGGCATATATGGGATGATTAGTGGGGTTTGCTTCATCACTGACTATGTAGGCTAGCTAGGCTTCTCTGTACAATATTCTATGTTCCCCCCCAAAGACCGGGATGGTGGCATATGTGAGATCCATCTGTAACGTCCCTCCAAGTCTCTTAATCCAAGACCTTGACAACAGCATGCCAAACTTGGGGGGAACATCAGCTACCACTATATACATGACCATACTTTTCATGGGTAGCTAAAACAGGGAAACTACCAGGTCCTTGATGACTCC
Source organism: Picea engelmannii (assembly GCA_009831015.1). Lineage (NCBI taxonomy): Eukaryota > Viridiplantae > Streptophyta > Pinopsida > Pinales > Pinaceae > Picea > Picea engelmannii. Next base: position 406,417 of record ML779684.1, on the reverse strand, counting down.
CAAACATTGTACCCTCCTGGAGTCAAAGGAATAGAGGTCATGATAGGCTCTGGTGACTTCTAATCCTAGCTCTTCCATCACGGCTTTAGGCATGAGGTTGTGGGAGGCCCCTTAATCCATTAAGCAATTATGCAGCACTTTGTCATGTATGTTCAGGGAGGTGTAGAAAGGAGGGGATGAATCATCTCTGTCTTCTACCATGGGACCTAGGACCACTGCAGGCCTTTCATCTTGGAGGCTTATGAAGTCTGTGGAAGGGCTAGAGGCTTCAGATTTCAACAGTCGGAGAAGCGTTTTTTAAATTCCCCATGTTTGATTAACTCAGTGAGGGGCACAGGGATTCTGATCTTTTGAATTTCATGCTCGAAATTAAAGGAAGATGTAATCTTTGGAATATCTCCAATCTCAGGAGCATGATTTTGAATAATAGGGGAGAGAGGTTGGGCCTTCTTACCTCTGTGGCCGTCTGCTACCTCATCAGCGGGCTTCTCTGCTCTAGTGGATGACTCAGGAACATCAGGTGTTGCTGCCCTCTTATCAGACCTCAGGTTATACCTGCCTCGGCCACCGCCAGCTTTGTCTCCCTTGCTTAGTTCATTTAGCTGACCCTTCATGAGGGATTCCTCATATGCTGATTGAGTCAGGTGAGGGGAAGGAGGACTGACTTCTATAGAGTGGATTTTAGGCTCAGGCTCGTCTGCTTCTGCTTCCTCTTCATCAGCTACAAAGTTGTTCTGGAAGGGAGCCTGAATCCTTTGGTCATCTCTGTCTCTTTCCTTCTCTTTGTGCATAGTTGGAGGAGCAAAATCGTTTGCTCTCCTGAAACCCCCTTTATTTTTGGTGTTCTGAGGGCCCTTATACATCTGCCTCCTTTCCACCTTCAATCTCTCCACTTCTTCTTTAAGAAAGATCATTACTTGGGCCAGATCATTTACCTGAGGGTGGGACAATGATGGGCCGAAAGTTGAAGCTTTCGACTTTTCCTTTCTTCTGTTTGTGTCGGCCTGGTTTCTCAATCTGTCAGCAGCCAACATGTTGGATTCCACTTCTATAGCCGCATCCTGCATCTGAGCTAAAGAGGTGGCTCTCCTTTCTCTTAATACGAGACAGAAGTCGGGGTCAAATGCACTAGCATATGAAATTTGAGCAGAGGCTTCAGAAGGCTTTATCTCTGCAGGAATCTTGTTATACATCTTATTGAATCTTTTGGAGAATTCAGAGACAGATTCTCCTTTCTGCTTCTTCAGGGACCCAAACTCTGTCATGTAATAAATGTAATCTTTCCTATCTCCCCACTGCCTCAGGAAAACAGTATCTAGGGCTTCAATTCCAGCAATAGATCCAGGGGCCAGTCCCCTGAACCACTTCCTCACCTCACCATCCAAGCTCTGAACAAAAACTCTCATCCAGACATCTTCATTCTCAATATTTAGTTTGTCTGCATAGCTGTAAAAGGAAGCCAGGTGCTCTTCAGCAGTCACATCTCCCTCACCACTGAACTTGGGCATGTATTTCAAATAGTCTCCAGCAGGGAGAGGGTTCAAAGGCTGAGGAAGAATCAAAGGAGCATATCTGGCAGCAACTATGGCGTCCATTCTGTTCTGTGGGGGATTAGCACCAGCCATAGGGACGTTGAGTGGAGGAGAACTCGGAGGAGATGGAGTGTGAACAGGTGAGGTAGAAAAAGAGGTCCTCATAGGAGACGACGGGAAAAGTAGAGAGAAGTCTAGGGGACCTGAGTGTGCATGTGTTTCTCTCTGCTCAGCAGTAGTAATCAAAGGAGGAGTAGTGAAACCTCCTGAGGGGGGAGTGACAAGGATCTCTCCCTCTGATACTAGACCAGGAGGAGAAAACTCAGAAGCAACACTCCCAAAGTTCAGAAAACGGGAAACCTCAGAGGAAGTACGACTAGGAAGCTGAGAACAAGAAAATGGAGTTTTCACAGAAGGGGATGGCGTATTACCTGTTTCATCGACGGAAACTTCTTTTGCGGATCTCTTTCCCTTTCTGCGCACTGCTTCCACGTCAGCCTCTGGTGTAGCTAAATGAAAGTGTGGGTTAGACCTCGTATGTCTGCCTCTCGAAGACACAGTTGATAGTGCAGGTTCTCCTCAGCGGAGTCGTCACAATGGAGTCGCCAGGTGCACAGTAGCAATCTTCAAGTTTTGATATCTGATGCACCTTCAGAATCAGTTGATCTTTGTCGTTCAATATCGGGGAAAATATTCAACTTCATCCCCAGCAACGGCGCCAGAAATGTTGGTGCCGGAGGTCACTCCTGGATTGCTTGCAGGAGCAGAGCCCGACGCCCATCAGTTTAATGTCACGATTTGTTTAAAAGGGTGATCAAATGGAGGAAAAATCAGAACATCATCGTATCAACTCAGAAACTAGACCGGGCATTCATGAACGAATGAGGTCTTGATAAACTCCAAACAGTGGGTTACAGTAAAAAGGGTGAGTAGGTGGAAGACTTGCATAAGGAGAATGCAAAGATCTATCATAAACATCAAGTTCGTAACAGACTAGAGAAAGAAAGTATTCGAACACAAAGTCTCTTTATGTTCAAACACAGAAGACCAGAGAATACAAAAGTGTCACGACAAATCCTTTATCATAACACAAATGCAGCAATCCACGCGAATCATTCGACTATGAACTCTCCAGCACGAGACGAAACAGAGATGGAAAAAGGAGGACTGTTTGTTATAAACCAAGAAGTCTCAAACACAAAGGCATAACCAGGGAACTAGAATGTCGCTGAAACTTTACAGTCGAGAGCTTAGCTCTACCACCCCTACAAAAATGGCAAAAATGCCTACATATACTCAAAACAACAACAATAGTGGAACCGAGAAACTGCATTAAAATCTTTGCGTCTGCATGACTTCTGACACTTTGCAGCCGCAATCTTTGAATAATCGTGCAACTTATGGCAGATGCGATCGATCTTCTGACAGTTACATCGGCGAATCGACGTGCCTTTAATTCATTGTAGGACGTCCCCATTATGGCGGAGACGATGTCTAACCACCCTCAACCGCTTCAATAACTGCTTCTTGGGATTGAGAATGACCTAGCCAACTCAGCATTTCGGGATAGGGAAGACTTCTCACGCTGCCACCTGGAATAACTGAATATCTTGAGGGATAGGCATGGAGGCCAGCGCGGAGGACGTGGTGCATGATAGGAGTGATGACGAGAAGTGAGGAGGGTGACAGAGGATGATTCATGACGTAAGACACCAGGTGGAGGAGGAAGACGGGAGCTAACAGACTCGCCTTAGGGTGAAAGGCTGACGTGGAAAGAAGCGGGACGTGTGGCGAGTAACGAGTGGATGGTGAGAAGAAGGGAAGACCATGCGGACCAAAGAGGAGAGGCGAATGGATGACACACGGCAGCAGGGGAAAGGAGGAAGGGAGGACAAAATGACGGGAGAAGGGCCCATACTGGTTAAGCATAGGACAACTGAGAAGGGCGGGGCTGCATGAGCGTCGTTGATCTGGGCACCTCGATCGTGGTCGTCGGGAAGCTGCATCGGTGATTCCGGACCCCCCCCCCTCCGCTTAAAAGTAGAAAGGTGGGGGGGGTCCGGAATGGTCTTCGTCGCCATTGATCTGGGCGCGCTGATCTGAGCCGTTGAAGAGGTGTGCCCCCGATTTCGGACCCCCCCCCCCTCCGCTTAAAGGTAGAAAGGCGGGGGGGTCCGGAATCCAATATGCGCCATTGATCCGGGCGCGCGAATCTAAACCGTCCAGAATTGATTCTTGTTTGACTTGGACGCATTCGCGCATAAAACTTAGGACAAGTGGGTTTTAACCCATTCTTTTGTGTTCCAACCCCCTTAACAAGAAATATCGCTAACAATATCCTTTATTCTCTGGGTGAGAGCGTGATCTACGGTATTTCTGGGGTAGAAATCCTGTGGGTCAGGGCCTTGCATGCTAAGCCCTGTGATACGATTAATCAAAGTCAGATCCACTATGATGCAACAGTTCAACCATAAGTATCCTCCATGATAGCAAGACATCAACAACTTGACACACACGTTCACTTCTTGATGCCTCCCGAAGTGAGGAATATTCATTACATCAAGTAGTGTGGACTACACGAGGTTCAAAATCCATTGTTGGGGAATGATATTTGAATTATTTCCCTTGGTTCTAGTCAGATACTTGTATGGGGCTAGCATATTGTACACTTTCCTGTCATTGAGGTTGAAGTCACTAAACTTCAACGTTGTGATCTTATCCTAATTTGTGTGCACTACGCGTATCCCCTTTGGAAGGTAAGAAGTGACCAATTCGTATTCAAAATCTTAGGGCACACTGTCTTGGTTTATTGCACCACTCAGAGATGGTAGATAAGTAGGTAGAATTCTCGGAATCATCTTAGTATTCGCGATACCATCTCTGTGCTTCATTCGTTTCTCATTAGCTGGCTGGGATGGTCCAGCTCAAGCAGTGGACGAAGAGGCCTGCAGTCCTCTCGTCGATGATGCTTGTACACCTGTAGACACTCATCTCTCTGACACTCCTCTCTCTGTCATCAAGTCGATCAAAACTTCCTCAACGAATTTCTCTACAGTGCTCAATGCTTCTGAAATACACACTTGAGGTAAACAATTCATGGGATCGGGGAACAACTCAGACATGGTAATTAGATAGAGAACGAGAGCACAATGATCACTGTATAAACTCACCTTAATCTATGAGCTCAAATTCTCTATTGGAAAAAGTGTTCTCGGTGCATGGTGGGACGAGCTAAATAGGTAATTCGACAACAGTAGGCTTGCAACAGATATGAGCCTCCATTAAAACTTGTTCGATCTTATGGTGTGGTCCAACAGTCTGATGACGAACCTTCATTTATTTTTTGCCCATTCAAAGCGTCATTCAAACGGTTATAATATCCCCAATGGCTATATTTCTTCATCATGGCGAAGTGCCATGTGTCGCGGTTCTGATATCTCAGCAAAGCTCCAATTCTGCAATTTTTCTTTCTGCAAGGTCTCCTCTAGAACCTCTTGAAACCTTTCATTATTAGCCCTCTTTTTTCTTAACTTTCTAGCCTTCTTTCCAGTGAGCTTCATCTCGGTAATGCTTTTATCATTCTGATTCTTATCTTCTTGGTCTTAGTTACTTCGCGCTGTTGAAATTCTTTCCTAGGGTTTCTGGATAATACTTCTTCTTTTTCTAGGATAGGTAATTCAATCTTCTAAGGATCTGTTGACGGGAAAAATTGAACGCTCGTCAACTGGAGGAGTGAATCTGGTCTGGGGTTGTCTAAATAACCCAAGCCATTTGGATTAATCCACTCTGACGGGTTTAGCGGCTCCGTTGGCCGATCTAAGTCCTAGGAAAGTAAAAAAAATTAAGCTAAAGAAACTAATCTAAGTGAAAAACAGTTGTTGCAAACTTTATACAAGTCTAATATNTATATATATATATATATATATATATATATATATATATATATATATATATATATATATATATATATACAGTTTGCTAACTAATCTCTATTATATATATAGTATTCACAAAATGCAAATTTTGATCGAAATCTGCAAAATCATATATGAATTATCTTATGACAGCGAAGCTAGTATTTTTTTACTTTTATAACTTTTATGAAAAAGAAATGAAATGACAGCTATCTAAACTAAGCAATCAAAATAACAATCCTAACTGTAAATCTAAACTACAGAAATGAACAGTGAAACGTGTTTAGATTATAAGAAATTTATATATTAATTAAAATAATTAAATAGAACTAACAGACTGACCTGTAATAGCGCTTCCTGTTTGTCCTGTGCACAGTATTTGATTTCGCTGTTTGATGGGGGAAACCCGCACCAGATTTTCCAAATGCTTCTCGTAAATAGGAAGCAGTGACGCTTGAATACTAATGACAGAACAAGCAACACATATAACAACAACAATTTTATAATTTACAAATGATTACATTAAGGTAAATCTCACTGCAAAGATTTGTATATAACTGCTTATTTAACAAAGAAGATTAACCCTCTGTTCATTAAATTGAAACAGGATAACTATTGTATGTAAAATGAGAGACATCAAATATGAACGCTATATAAATCATATCATATCAACTTGTAACAAATTATGATATCTAAAGTAGTCAAAAATTTGATTACAAATTGAAATGAACTAAAACTTGAACAAAAGTATAATGTATTGAAAGCTAAAGCCATACAAACATCCACTTTCATTCCAGTCTGAATAATCATCCATCCATAGTCTCTGCTCCCCAAGCAGTGATGGCTTTGTTTACAAAAATAATACATATATAAAGGCCACAGGATGAAAACATTCCTGTCGAAATTATCAAAGTTGTTGCAAAAATTATGGGAATACAATCTCCCAAACTCCTGTTCCTATCTAAAACTAACAGACCAATCCAAAATTATGTAAAAAAAACATGTTCAAAGATGCCACAGTCGATTCAATCTCCTTTAAAATTTGTGTGTACCTGTCAATGCATAAGAATACATGATATTAGATTGCATGTTAATTGTAAAATCAACAAATTCGAATTTTGATAACTAGCTAATAGAATCTCACGATTTTGTAGCTAGTTATTATTATCAACGAAATCGTGTTTTATTCATTCAATCAAAACAGAAATGGATGTGATTTGAGCCAACAAATCCTTAATTCTAATTCAAAACAAACAAAATCATTTTAAAATCATGCTTGAAATACCATACCTCGGTTTCAGGGATTCGATTTGATCAAGCTATTTTTGAATTGACAATGGCAGTGGCTGCCTCCACATTTTTAAAGACAATAGAGCCTGCTGAAAGACTACTTAAAAATCTTTGGATTGATCAAGGGTTAATAGAAGGCTGAGGCACAAGGTTGGATAGGTGAAAGGGGTTCTGAGGCACAGGCATGAAGAAGTCACAAATGTTTCAATACTTGCAACCAGATCAAAACACACCTTTCAGTCACAGAGAAAATCTGAGATTTGACCTCTAAATGACGAGCTATATCTCTGTAATGACCCAATTTCTGAGGAAACCATCCTTTATGAAGGTAAAAGGGGTCATTTTGGTTCTGGGTTTTCAAGGGTTTGATCTAATTCAAAACCGTTTTCTCAGAATCTCTCACGCAAAAACGTGTCTCTGGGAGGAAATTACATGGTTAGCCTAAGAAGTCTTCTCTGGCATTATTAAACAATAACAGAGTCTGGACACCGTTGGGTTCAATTCACACTATAGGAGCCATAGCTAATAGAAAAAAACCAACATGGTATTCGGCAATAGGGTTTGACAGAAAATAAACAGAGCCATTTTCCCTGAGCTTTCCCAACACAAAGCAAAGGCAACCCGAAATGCAAAATAGAGCATTAATGCTCATGCGTGCGAGGATGGTGGATTAGTTCAAGGGCATGCAAACAAATCATATCTGGCTGACACCTCGGTATAAAAATCATAACCATTGAAAACCATGATATACATATCCAAAAATCGATTTAAATAAACAATGGCAATTGCACGATTTAAAAAAAAACCAATATGTCGAATATTGCATCAACGATTTCATCAAAGACACCAAAATATCAAATAACCATTGCATCAATGAATTTATAAATCGAAACCATATTAACAATAATCAAATGCAAAGTGAGTGGTGGTTTGATACATATGAAATCAAGGTGTTTTTGAGACCAAGGAGTGGTAACCAGGTTCAAGTAGTTTCATGATAAACCAAATGATCATTTTAATGCAATCAAAATGAATTCCAACTGTAGGTTTTCACGCTTGCAGTCGTGAAAATGAAAACGAAAAGAAGATATGTAAAAGCGAAAGATAATAGTGTCGGTTTTTTTTTTAAATTGCGATGAGTATTAAGGGTTCAAAACCCTTGTGTAGGCAGCTTGTAAGGAAAAGATAGGAATGAATACGGCTTCCAAAAGGATCCTCTAGTGTTCTCTTAGCTTCGACATCTGGGTTGCTAGCATTAAATATCTGTGATCTTCTCTCCTATTCTTTAATCAAGTGCGTGATCCTTCCAGTCATAAAGTTTTTTAACTCTTGCTTCTTCTGTTCCAAAACTTCTTCTTCTTCCTTTCGTCTAGCTTGATCTCTATCAATCCAAGGTTTTCCTATTAGCATGGTAAATGGGGCGTTCTCTTCAACAAATTTAATAATCTCAAAGTCTTCTTCTGTCAAAGTTCCATTGACATTCATAGGTATCCGAGTGAGCCTTCCACATAGGTTTACTAACTTTCCTCTGAATAAACATATTCCTCCTAGTGAAGGGATCATAATAGGCCTTCTTATAGCTTCCCAGGTTCTCTTTGGCATAATATTCATCTGTGTTTCCTCATCTAGAACACAGTCAATGTCAAAGTCTCCTATTATTGCTTCGATGCATTCCTTTTCTTTGAAGATCTATGATAAGCTGACATGTCGGTGGTCCTTCAGGGTTTCTTTCATCTGTAGAAATGCTTTCTCTGATTCTTTCTGAGGTTCGTTCATAGGTTCTGGATCTTCCTTAGGGTTTTCTTGATTCAGGTTCATTCTTTCAATCTTAGCAATCATTCTAAGGCAATCCAATACTTCATGGTCTAGATCTTTACAACAAAGACAACTAGGTCTTCCACCAGGGCATTCCTTAGCAAGAAGTCTCGGCCTTCTGCAACTGTAACATGGGGTTAATCCTCTCTTCTTTTTAAATGATCCCCATCTTCTTTTGTACTGCGCACCAGGATCATGGGAGCTAACCTGCAACAAATTCTTTCTAGGATCCTGCATCCATTTTTTAGTCCAAACATTCTTTCTTTGCATAGGTATAATATATCTTTCATTATTCTTATCAGATCTACTCATATCAAATCTTCTTTCATCTATTAATGACCTGGCTTTCAAACAAGGACAGACTCTATTAAACAGACCTAGATCCATATTCTAGAAACAAAAATTTCCACTTATCTTACTTCTACAGGGCACAAAGCTTCCAGATCTTAAAACTTTTAATTATTCTTACCTTTATTAGAGCACAGAGATTGCAGATCTTACCTCTTTTAGTCAGAAATTTCCACTTTTACCTTTCTTAGAGAACAAAGTGTTCAGATCTTGCTTATTTTCTTCAGATCCAACCTTCTCTCTTTAGCACAGAGCTTTACAGATCAAGTACAATACTGTGCACTAGGGAACATATCTACGCACAAAGCTTCCATAATTTCAGGATGAATCTTTTCACAGAACTTCCTCTTTCTCAGTTCCTAGCAATCACAATTTTGGGTCCCAGCAACAGAACCATTTTTTGGCACAGGGGAAAACCTAGGGTTCAACGCTACAACAATGCACCAACAAAGCCATAACTACCATCCCTTTCGGAAACACCTGCGAAGAATATGAAGTCTCACCTAAGGTAGAGGCAGGGGTGGTTGTAGGACTCAAGTGTCTGCAACCTTAGCTGGGACACAAATCTGTGATTATACTACTTAATAAAGCACTTAGCATCGTTAGTTCCTCAATATACAGTCAATAACCACTTCTCTTATAAGACAGAGCTTCATCGCATTCACACTAATCTACAGTATCAAGCACTTATAAGCACCAAGCATAAATAGATCTATCTAAACATATTAGAGCATTTCACATATAATATGTAAATACATCAAGACAAAGCACAAAACACATCACATAGGGTTTGCGTGGTTCACCCCCACCCTGGGGCTACGTTCACGATCTCTTCTTCTTTATATTATTCGATCAATCGGTTACAAGCACAGAGCCTCAAGACCCTTACTCCGCACAGGACATAAGATATGCGTAGCTCGCCAGATCCTTCTTCCTCAAGTTGGGTCTCAGCACTAATCCTTCTATAATTACTTGCACTCAGCCCTACAAGTCTTACACAGAATGCACATAGCACTTACAATCCTTTGATCACATAGATCTAGCACTTAGCCATTCCTTTATCACTTAGCACATCGACCTCTTTCTACATTGCCTATCCTTCTATATATACATTAAAAAATGGCCTAAACATGGGTAAACCCATGGGCCGACATCCCATTCCCATTACATATTCCCAAAAACCCAAAAAGAGGCCCAAAAGGGGGACGAGATCCCATGATCTCCGCTTTGACTTGCGCTCCTCCTTCAATAGGTTGTCGAAGTCCCAAAATAGGTCAACATGACTAACAAACTCCCAAAACTTGGACAAGGGATAAAACTCAGACACAAGGGGAGTTTCAACCTCCTCTTTCGAAATATCCTCCGAGATGGCCATAAAAAGCTTTTGTTTCTTACACTTGTGGCCTGGGAAATATTTGTCATCACAATTATAACAAAGGCCTTTGAGTTGGTGTTCGGGCATTTTAGCCCTAGTCAATTTTTGGATCTTTAGTGGAGCGGAGGGAGTAGTGGTATTTACTTGTTTAGTGCGAGGGATAAAGGAGGGTTTCCGGTTTTGAGAAGATAGAAGATGTTGTGCTTCTTTATCTCTTTTAGTAGCTTCTACACAACTTTGATGTCGATCCATGAGGACATGGGCCTGAATCTCATCCTTGAGGCCATTGATAAAACACTCTCGGAAAAAGGCATCAGACATGCCCTCTGTCCGAAAATCTAGGTGCTCAAAAGCAGATATAAAGTCTTCCACTGTTCCTGATTTTTTCAACTTTGTCGAACAAACCAAATGGTTGGTGTCAGTTTCAAAGCATTCTTAAAGCTATGCCACAAAGTGTGTCCAAGCAATATACCCTTGACGGTAAGTTTTTCTCCATTGCCACTATTGCCAACGTTCTTGATATAGATGGAGAAAACCATACCGGAGTTTGGCCAAGTCATCTGTAATGTTGTATAAAGAGAAATAATGTTCCATTTGGGTTACCCAACCAATGGGATCCGAGCCATCAAATTTGGTCACATCCACCCGTGGAAGGCGTAGGTCACATTGAAAGTGATGGTGTTGAAAGTTATGGGAATGAGAGGAATTTTCATATTCAATATGTGGAGGTGGGTCAGATAAAGGGTTATCTATAGGGATACGCAACTTAGTGCAGAGCGTTGAAAATACAGATTCAATCTTGGTGGTCAGGTCTTGTTTGATTTCCTCCATTGAGGTCTGCATGGTTGTATTGATGGCGACAACATTAGCACTGAGTTGTTTCACTTCTTATTGGGTCTCGGTGAGATTATATTGCAAGGTAGTGAAGCGAGCTTCCAAGTCTTTGCTACGGCTATGGACCATGATGACGAGGGAACCAAAATGGTGCGGGTGGGGTCAATTTTTTTTTTGAAAAATGATATGTATGAATGTGATAAGGGAGAAGAGATGAATCCAATGGAATAGGTCTCAAATAATGTTGAAACAATTTCCAGACTTTTTTTTCTTTTTTTACACCTATGGAGTTATACTCCAGTCTGAAGAATACTACAGTGATGAAATGCCCAAATGCTTAACCAGGAAAAAGTGTGTAGTGATTTGGCAACCCGAACACAATTGTGCGATAATAGATCTTGTTTGTTTTAATTTTTTTATGTTTATGTCCCCCAGGGTTAGGTATTCAAGGGTTCTACAGACAAGGGTTTTCCTTGTGTTATAGCTCTCTGATATACGTTCGGGGTCCAGCAGTAGTACTCGGCCCAATATCTCAGGGAAATAACTAAGGAGGCTAGACCATGCCCCTAGCCATACTACCCGACTACTCAGGTACTAGAGAGTATCTTCCCAAGTGCAGTTCTCGGTGAAACTATAGCAGTCAAGTGGCCGATCGGTTTATCTAAAGAGGGCTTCAGGAAATCTAGGTCGATCCGTACACATGTGTTGTCTGATGCACTACCACTTGAAGGGGTACCAACAGGGGTTACAAGGGTGGCCAACAGATGTGCTCTTAAGTACCACTTGTATTTCCTGCGTGTATGAATCCCTCAACCATGGGTTTATGCGTGTAACGATAGATATCTATGGCTTAAAGACGTCGGAATACGTCTCTACCCTGGAAAAAATTAACCCACAATTCCTGTCGAGGAAAGTGCTCTGATACCACTTGCAATATACCAGATATAAAAAGTATGCAGAACATAAATAAAATGCTAGAAATGGCAGAATAAAAACAATATAACCAGAACAATCACCACAATAACAATGAAATGATATAAGAATAACAACATAAATAACACTTTAATTATGAGAGCAATGTTCACAGGCCTCTTCGAGGAGGAAACCTCCAATCGAGCAGAGATCTATTACAATAATATCCAAGCTAGGGTTCTCATACCCTCGACTCCTATTTATACTAAATATGTCTATCAAAAGAAGCATCTAGAGGAAGATCCTTCTAGAAGTGGAAGCCTCTATTAGGTCTTCTTACATTTGACTTATTTTATTTTATTGTAAGGCCTTATTAATATTGACCTTTATTACATTCGAATATATTGTTCTACCTATGTGTGGGTTAGGACCCTAACATGTTCTCTGGATACAATCGGAAGATGGCTACAACCACTTATCCTTTCCCCATCCAACCACCCTAAAATATAAGTGCCAAATAACTTATGCAATCACTGTCTCTCTTTCATTGTGAAATCTGTCACTATAAAACCTATACCATAAACCTATACCAACATCCTATAACAACCTGTACAAATAACCTATACCAACCTATACCAAAAACCTAGAACAAAAACCTGTAGCAACATGTACCAATAACCTATACCAACTTGTACCAACAACCTGAACTAGAAATCTCCTCAACCAATCAGATCAAGTCACATAGATTTCATACCCACTGTCACAAGTGTATAGCTCAAATCATGTACAACTATGACTCTCTAATCATGTGCCATACATATACAAGAAATCATAAAACAAGTGTAGTGAACCCTCACATTAACCAATCATAGAAATCTCACTATTATGCAACCTCAAATTGTACCAATAACTTCAACAACACACCTCAACCCAAAGCCCTCAAACATGTGCCAAGAAATACAAGATATGCCTCAAAAATATACCCAACAAAGTGTGCCAATGAAAAATGACAAATATACCAGCATTTTATCTCTGTAGATATGTCTCATATAGTATGTACCATACAACCAATAGTCCCTTCAGGGAAAATACTCAATCTCCCATAACCATATCTCACACAAAAACCAACATCCAACTATACACAAGCATATAACATACATTTTGATCCTGTAGATAGATCTGTTGTACCTGACCACTATTAACTTTCTTGTAGCCTCTCCTCATCCTCTGCAATATGAACCATGCCTCATCCTTCATTTCTGATAGGGCCTCGCGTGACAAAGTCGTCTATCCCATAGGGCCTCGCGTGATAGGTTATAGGTGAACCCCGAGGACGCCTTCCGGGTTGTCTATTGTTTGACCCACGGGGATGACCCTAATCAAGTTTTTTCATGATATTCCTGCTTCCTTCTGCAATTGTGAAAATTTGTCTTCATTCTTCCTTCACTACCTTATAATTGTGCAACTTCAGATGCATCAATGAGTACCAGCAATAAACCTTTCACAAGATAGATATTCAATGTGCTCAATAGGTGAAAATGGAAGTCTCTTTCTCTCTTATTTATACTCTCCAAGTTCCTTCCTTTAGGGGTCATCTTCTAACTGTTTTACCCAACTTCCCTCTTATTAGGGATAACCCACTTTCAACTACTTTACCCACTTGAAACTACTTTTTCCATAATTAGTAAAGTCACAACTTCTTGTTGCAACTAAATTATTTTTAATTATTTTCTTATTGCAACAACTTTACACATGATTAACTCCTAGTTACAACCACTTTGACTAGTAAACTTCGTGATGAATTTCTAGGATCTTCTAAAATAATTGACTTCTTTGTTGACCTTTTAGGGGTTTCTAGAACATTCATGAGGGTCCTCCAAATTCACTAAGCCATATCTCCTCAACGGAGAGGAACTAAGTGATGTACCACATATCATTGGAAACGACATGACACGACATGTATTATATATCTTTGATAGTATTACCTAGAAATTCATTGATATTCATGTCATTATTCCCCATCCAAATTTGGGTTCCTTAACCACACCTATGGGGCTACTGGACTTGATTCACGGGTTGACATCAATGACAACCAACCCAATCTATCAACAATCCCCCCCTTTGGCATTGATGGAAACACTCTACAATCTGATGTAACGTTGATGACATGGAAACACTTATGCTCATGCTCCCCATGTGACCATTTCTCCCCCTGGAATCATGCCTCTATTCCTTCTCTTCATTTCCATCCATTCCTCTAATTACTCTCTCCCCCTTTGACATCAATGGAAAAGGGTATCCTCCCTTTGGGGTTGCTCCCCCTGTCTAAATTGTCCTTTGGGATGATCCCCATGTCTAAAATATCCTTTGGGTTGCTCCCCCTATGTAAAATTTTCTTTGGGATGCTCCCCCTATTTGAATTGTCCTTTGGGACGCTACCCCTTTCTGAATTGTCATTTTCTCATCATTGGTGCTTCCTCATGTAAATGTATGATATATATGAAAAGCATTCAAAATTCACTATGGATCAGAAACTATTCCAAGTTTATGTTGAAGATACTCAAAGTATTCCCTTGGAAGCGGTTTAGTGAAGATATTTTTGATCTGTTCTTTTGTCCCAACATACTCGACCCTAATGTTCTTATCTACAACTTGTTCCCATAGAAAGAAAAACTTGATCGGATTGTGTTTCATCTTGGAGTGCATCATTGGATTTTTTGAAATACTAATGGCAGTGGTATTATCTCAAAGTATCATAATGGTCTCATCATATTCAACCTGTATATCGTTCAAGGTTTGTTTCATCCATAGTACCTATGCACAACATGCTTTTGTTGCAATATACTCTACTTTTGTTGTATATAGGGATACTAAATATTGTTTCTTGCTTAACCAAGATACCAAACACTCACCCAAGTAGAAATTTTCTCCACTTCTACTTCTTCTATCATCAATGCTACATTCACAATCTGCATCTGTGTAGGAAATAAGATATAGATCATTTCCTTTTGGATACCATAATCCAAATTCTTCTATACTTTTTAGATATTTGAATATCCTCTTCACTACCATAACATGTGATTCCTTTGGTGTTGCTTGAAACCTTGCAACCTATCCAACTGCATGCATCACATCTAATCTTTAAGATGTCACATAGAGTAAATTGTCAGTCATCGATATGTACTGTCTATGGTTTTCATCCTTTGAATCATCATCCTTACTTAGCTTGCAACTGGTCTGCATAGGAGTATTGACTAGCTTGCAATATTCCATTACAAACCTTTTTAGCATTTCTCTGATATACTTAGTTTGAGAGATGAAGATACTTGTGTTGCTTTGACATATTTGTAGTCCCAAAAAGAAGGACAACTCTCCAAGAAATGACATCTCGAATTCATTATGCATGTCTTTGGAAATTTTTTGACTCATCCTATCATCATCACTACCAAAAATAATATCATCAACATAAACTTCAATTCACATGATACTATCTTGATTTACCTTTATGTAGATATTGTTGTCTTCATTTCCTTTCCTGAACCCTTGCTACTGTAAGTATTCTTCTAGTCTTGAATAACATGCTCTGGGGGATTGTTTGAGACCATATAGGGCCTTCTTCAACCTGCAAAATAAATCTTCCTTCTTTGATAACTGAAATCCTTCAGGTTGCTCGATGTAGACTTCTTCCTCAAGATCCCCATTTAAGAATGTTGATTTCATATCCATCTAATACACTTTAATATTCTTAGAATAGGCATAAGCTAGAATCAATCAGATGGCTTCCATTCTAGAAACTGGGGAAAAGGTCTCTTCAAAGTCTATACCTTTAACCTGAGAATATCCTTTACATACCAACCTTTCTTTGTTCTTGGTAACCTGTCCATCTTCGTTCAATTTGTTTATGAAGACACACTTTGTACCGATTACATTCTTGTTCTTTGGCCTTAGAACCAGTTCTCAAGTATCATTCATTTCTATCTTATCTAACTCTTCATACATAAATTTGATCCAGACTTCATTCTTGTTGCTTCTTCAAAATTGCTTGGCTCAAATGTGGATAACAGTGCTAGCTGTTGTTGTCTGGTGAATGTATCCTTCTTCTAGTTTCAACTCCTGCATATTTATTTCCAATGATATATTATGATGGATGATTCTTCTGCACTCGTCTTCTAGGTTTCTTTTGAGGTACCTAAATATATTGTTTCTCGTTCTCTGCTTCTGACTGCTCTTCCTCTTCCTCTTTTGCTTCTTCTTCCTTTAACTCTTCTTTGTGATTATGTTCCACTGAACCTTTTCTTTATTCTTTTATATTTCATCCATATGTCTCACAATCATCACATTATTGATTTCCACTATTTTGTTGAGTCTTATATAGAAGAATTTGTATTATTTCCTTTTTCTTGAGTACCCAACCAATATGCCTTTATCAACTCGAGAATTAAATTTTCCAATCCTATCGTCTTCCCTTTTTATGTAGAAATTGCTTCCAAATACTCTGAAGTGCTTCACATTCAATGGTATTCCTTTCCATAGCTCATATGGAGTATTACCACTGTTATTTATGAGCATTCTTTTGTTATGAATGTGAACTATTGTATGCATTGCTTGTACCCAAAAGACATATGTCAACTTGGAATCCATTAACATGGTTCTGGCCATTTCATTTACTGTTATGTTCTTCCTTTCAACCAATCCATTTTTTTTTGGTATCCTAGCTACTAATAATTTCCTCTTTATCCCATGCTCACTACATAATTCCATGAACTCTTTTAATGTAAAACTCTCCTCCATTGTCTGATATCAAACACTTGATTTTCAATTTTGTCTCAGTTTCAACCATATATTTGTGTTTCTTGAAATTATCGAATGCCTCTGACTTTTTCTTGAGAAAGCACATTGTAGTCATCCTTGTGTATTCATCAACCAATAACATGAAGTATTGTTCACCTTTTATTCCCTTTTTTCTTGTCACTCCGACTAGATCGGTATTTACAATATCTAGTGGCTTTGTTGTGGAATATTCCTTTGACTTTAACTTTGTATTGGTCTTTTTTCCCTATAGACAATACTTGCATAGATTTTTCTTGGCTTTGAGATCTTTGGAATTTCTCTCACTGTTTCCCTTTTCTTACCTTGACAAGATTATCAAAATTTATGTGACCCATTCTTCTGTGCCAATGCCAAATTTCATATTCCTTTCCTAAGAATCATTTTTCTTTTCCAATTTCATTTAATACATATATGTTGCTTGGAGTTCTTACAGTTGTAGCCACCAATTCATCTAACCTTTCTTTTATTATTTCGCATTTCTGAGAATCAAACACAAGGCTGTTTCCTTGGTCACACATTTGACTCAGATTTAGTATATTGTGTTTCATATATTCGACTAGTAGAACATTTTATTCTTTGGCATCCTTGCTTCCAAGTTTAACAGTCCCTTTTCCTATAATTATGGCTAAGTTGTCATTCCCAAATGAAACAGATCCATCTTTTTCCTTCTTCAATGTTAGAAACCTGTCCATAACATTTGTCATATGCTTTGAACATCCACTTTCAACATACCATCCATGTCTCTTATGTTTAGATTGTAGGGAAAACATGCATTCTTCATTGTTAAATTGATCCTGCTTTATTAACCATATCCTTTGTGGTTCTTGTCTGTGAATGTTGATATTATGTTCTGATTCTCTAGGAGGAACAATCAATCTACAATATTTGGCCATGTGTCCAAATTTTTTACACTTGTAGCATTCTACTTCAGTTCTCAAATATTCAAATCTGTTGTAGCTTCTGCTTGGTGCTTCATGAGATCTTCTTGAATAACCATTTCTTGTGTAGTCTTCATAGTTTTTCTTGTTCTTGGTATTGGATCTACAATTCATAGCTTTATGCCCAAAATTATTACATGAATAACATAAACCAAGAAAAATAGTTTGATACCTGGGGGTGGAAGATATTTTAAATGGTGTTGTTCTTTTGAATCCTTATTCTTGTCAGGGTCTATCCATTCCTGGCTACTGCTGATTCTAAAATCTGGGCCTCTTGGATGGTGCAGTTTATATGTTATTCTCTTCTTGGTTCCTCTTTCCTTTTTCCTTCTTGGAAGAGCCAATGATTGTTTCAACACAACTTCTTTGTTCCGTTTTCTTGGAGCTTCAGCCTTTCTCTGTCTGGTTATATCCTAGTTCGGATTTTTCATGGTATGGCCTCTGACTACTAATGATCTCATCCAATAATTTGACGATGTTATCTTGCGTGTCCTTCTTTTGGAGATCTTTCCTTAGAGTAACTATTTCATATTCCAAGTTTCCGATCCTCTTGTCCTTTTCATCTAACTGACCTCTGAGTTCATCTTTGATTCTTTTGTCTTCTTCCACTTGGATTTTTAACTTCATGATCATCTGCCCAACTTACTTGGAATTGGAGTTTTGAGATACTTCCTTTTATTTTAGTTCTTCCTGTGAGTTTTAAACATGTGAAGTAAAGTAATGCATATAGATTTTTAAGAAAAACAAAAATTAATCAATGGATCATACACACAGTACACAAAGATTTACACTAGAAACCCTTAATTGTGAGAAAACTAGCCTTCCTTGGTGCCACACCTTTCAACTCTTAATTGTATTAATTTCACCATTCACAATACAATATATACAATATTTTAGGTATTATGTAGCTACCAAAACCATAATCCCTTAATTCGGGATTAATTTAGAAAACCACTAAAAATAGAAAAATCAGCTAAAATAGCAAAAACCGCCCAAAAAATATTTCGGGGTGGTGCATGTAATTAGGGGGAGGGGGGCTGGCCCCCTAGGACCCCCCCAGGAAAGCGTTCGGCGCACATGACACAAAGGGAGAAGAAAGTTGGGACCCTCAGACACAATTTTCAAATATGACACGCCCACACAGACACACATGCAAAGAATATAACACATACCCAACATTCTCCCACTTGTTGTTTTCTTTGCATACAAGGCTTCATAGGATTACATAGTCAAAAATCCAGGGTAGAAATTCCCATTGTTCCTCTACACCAGGAGAAATTCTCTATGGTCACATAATTTTTCAATGAATCTACAACATTCTTCAAAGTGTCAACCTTTTCTAGCAACACCCTTCTTTTCTTCAACCATGTCTCTCACAAAGTGACACTGAACATCAATATGATTTGTCTTTGAATGATAAGCAAAGTTATTTTCCAAGAAGATTGGACTCTGACTGTCACAATCTAATCTCACTGCTTGTTGTACCAACCCAATACCTGAACACAATATTTGTAACCATACTACTTCCTTGCTTGCATGAGTGGTTGCCATGTATTCAACTTCTGTAGTTGAGAGTGCCACTACAACCTGTATTTTTCTCATTCAACTAGTTTCTCCTCCAAATAGGTTAAACACATACCCACTTGTAGATATTCTGCAATCCAGATCTCCAGCCCAGTCTACATCAACAAACCCATGTATGTCCAACACTCTGTCCAATCCTGGTCTTCCTTGGTAGCAAAGTCCATAACTGGTAGTGCCACGCAAATAATTGAAGAACCTCTTTACTGTTGTCCAATGCTCTTTCCTTGGTTTTGACATATACCTTCTCAAAACTCTCACTGCATGTGCAATGCATGATCTAGTACAGACCATTGCATACATCAAACTTCCAACTTCACTAGCATACAGATCATGGGACATGTCCTCTTCTTCTTCCTGTGTCTTGGGACACTGATCTACAAATAAATTTACACCTATAGGAATAGGAACCTTGACCGGTTTACTTCCATGCATACTAAACCTCTGCAATATCTCCTTAACATATTTTCTCTGATTCAACCAGAGTTTCTTGTTTGCACGATCTCTTTTAATCTCCATTCCTAGAATGACGTTTGCAACAATGAGATCCTTCATGTCAAATTTGGAGGATAGCTGTGATTTCACCTCCTTGTTAACATCCATGTTATTTCCTACCAACGACATGTCATCAACATACAACACTACATAAATTAAGTGATTACCAACCTAGTTGGAATATACACAGTGATCAACCCTACTTCTCACAAATCCCAATTCAAGGATGTATGTGTCAAACTTTTGGTACCACATCCTAGGTGATTGCTTGAGACCATATAGTGACTTATTTAGCTTATTGACCAACTCTTTTTTTCCCTTCACTACAAAGCCTTATGGCTGCTTCATGTAGATTTCTTCTTCTAGATCCCCATGTAGGAATTTTGTCTTCACATCCATTCGTTCCACTTCAATATCAAAAGCAACAACAATAGATAAAACAAATATACTATAATTTAACTTGGAAACAGGAGAAAAAATATCACCAAAATCAATTACCTCTACCCAAGAATAACCCTTTTCTACTAACCACGCTTTGTATTTCTCCACTTTTCCTTCTGCATTAAACTTCTTCTTAAACAATCATTTTCTACCAACATATTTTCTTCCAACTGGAAACTCAACTAGATTCCATGCCTCATTCTTATCCAAGGCATCAATTTCTTCAACCATGGCCTTCTTCCAGAGTTTACTATCCTCTAAATTCACTGCTTCCCTGACAGTTCTAGGATCACGATAAATAATAGATAAAGGAAAATTAGAATGAAAATCAGGTGGACTATACATTTTTGGTTTCCTTCTTTCCCTCATTGATCTCCTAAATACTAGGGTATGGGGTTCTTCTTCTTCTTCTTCATATTCTCCAGTTGATTCAGATTTTGCATCATCCAACTCAAACTCTATTTTCTCAGGTTCTTCTTGCCTTGGTACGAATTCATGTTTGGGAACATATTTCACCTCTCTAAAAAGAACATCCCGATTATAAACATTCTTCTTAGTTTTTGGGTTCCAAAGCTTGTAACCTTTCACACCATCTGTATAACCAATGAAGATACACTTTTTAGCTTTCTTATCCATATTACTCCTATTTTCGTTTGGAGCATGTACATAAGTATCACAACCAAACACTCTGAGATGTTCAAGAGAGGGTTTCTTACTAGTCCATACCTCGTGTGGAGTTTTATCATTCAATGTTGATGAGGGTGATCGATTGACCAGGTAACATGTTGTACCCACTTCCTCTACCGAGAATTCTTGTCTTAACTCGGCACCACTAAGCATGCTCCTTGCTTTTTCCATCAGTGTCATGTTCATCCTTTTTTCAACTCCATTCTGCTAAGTTGTGTATGGAGTATTCTTCTGCCTTGCTATACCACACTTCTTACATAATTCTTCAAATTCATTTCTGCAGAATTCTCCACCATTATCTATCCTCAATACCTTTATTTTATTCTATGTTTGATTTTCTACCAGAGCCTTAAACTCTTTAAATTTATCAAATACCTAATATTTCTTTCTAAGAAAATAAATCCGTGTGTTCCTTGAGAAATCATCTATGAATGACACATAATACACATATTTACCTAGTGATGGAACAAGCACAAGTCCAAACACATCACTGTGTATCAACTCTAAGATCCCCTTTTCTCTTGTAGCACCAGATGGGAATATTATTAGATTATGTTTACTATATATGCAATGTTCATAGAAATCAAAATCCATAGTGAAATTAGACATACCTTCAACCATACCTTTACTGTGTAGTGTTTGAAGGCCCTTTTCTCCAATATGTCCCAATCTTTGATGCCATAGAATGGTCTTCTTTCCAAGGACAATATTGCTCTTGTATTCTTTATTTCTCTGCTCGGGGACAACATAATTTTTACACCCATTAGTATAAGTGCTTCCCAACAACTTGTACAAATTTCCACATC
The DNA here is from genome assembly GCA_009831015.1 of Picea engelmannii. Classification (NCBI taxonomy): domain Eukaryota; kingdom Viridiplantae; phylum Streptophyta; class Pinopsida; order Pinales; family Pinaceae; genus Picea; species Picea engelmannii. The sequence goes on along the minus strand of ML779684.1, from coordinate 384,619 downwards.
GAACTACCCCCAATAACACCATTGCTCCTCGTACCATCTTGCAAGTTCCCTTTCCCAATACAATATCCACACCTGCATCATCCAACTTGCTTACAGATATTAGGCTCCTAGATAGTTTTGGAATGTGCAGAACCCCAGGGAGAGTTATGATCCTTCCATATTTTAGCAAAAAATTAACCCTTCCACGTCCCATAATTTTGGCTGTCAGGTCATCTCCTAGGAGTACATCACCACCATCATATTTTTCATATTCACATAACCACTCCATGTGAGGAGTCATATGATATGACGCACCTGAGTCGATCAACCATACACCACAGTCTGCATATGTACCTATAGATGCCAGGTAAACATCACCTCCTTCTTTAGTGGAGGTTTTTGTCTTTGTGGAAGAGGATTTATCAGATCCCTTTGGTTTATCAACCTTCTTAGACTTGCAATATTTATTATAATGCCATGCTTTACCACACTTACAACATTTCCTCAAACATTTTCCTGGAGACATAGATCTACCTTTATATTTAGATCTCCCCCCCCCCGAAGACTTACCAGGATTCCCATGTTGGGTATGACCTCTTACAAATAAAGCATCTATGCTCTGACCATCCATGTTTTTCCGCCTCATCTCTTAAGATAACAAGGATGCAACTACATCCTCATACTTTAGTGTAGATTGAGTGGTACTACTAATTTCTACAACCAGATTATCCCAAGAGTATGACAAACAACATAACAAAGTAATACATTTATCTTCTTCTGCAATCATAATATTAACATAGATAAGTTGACTTACCAAAGTATTGAAGGAATTTAGATGTTTTGTCACAAAATCTCCATCTTCCATCCTAAGATGATACAACTTATTTCGAAGAAATAACTTGTTTACCAGGGACTTTGATTGATACAAATTCCCTAACTTATCCCATAGTTCCTTGGCTCTAGATACTCTTGAGACATTCAACAACACTGAATCTTCCAGGCAGAGTTGGATAGTACTCCTTGCTCTTGTATCCAACTTCTCCCAATCTTCCTTCGATATACCAGTAGGTTGTGTACTAGTAGTTTGTGTACCAGAAGATTGTGTACCAGTAGACCGTGTGCCAGTAGACTGCGTACCAGTAGGATGTGTACCAGGATCCACAACGATCCATTGTTCTTTGTCTACAAGAAGTTCCTCCATCTTGAGCTTCCATAACTCAAAGTTTTTACCATTGAACTTCTCAATATTGATTCTATAAGAGCTCTCCATTCCTCTTTCTACACTCAAATAACCACTACAAAATCTCCCACTGAACCCAGGTTTATCACAGACCAAAGATAAACTTGATCTATCAAGACCAGGACAAACCCTTAACAACAAAGGCATCCCCCTGAATCCAAAAAAGAGCTCTGATACCACATGTAAGTTTTAAACCTGTGAAGTAAAGAAATGCATACAGATTCTTAAGAAAAACAAAAATTAATCAATGTCTCATACTCACAGTACACAAAGATTTACGTTGGAAACCCTTAACCAAGAGAAAACCAACCTTCCTTGGTGTTGCACCTTTCAACGCTTCATTGTATTAATTTCACCATTCACAATATAATATAAACAATAATTTAGGTATTTCGTATCTACCAAAATCCTAATCCCTTAATACGGGATTAATTTATAAATCCGCTAAGATAACAAAAACCACCCAAAAAATAATTTGGGGCACTACCCCGAACGTGGTTGGTTCCGGGCTACTGCCCAAAGCCGAACGATGCATGTAACTAAGGGGGGAAACCTAGCCCCCCTGGGACCCCCCCAGGAAAGCACATGACACAAAGCACGAAGAAAGTTGGGATCGCTAGACACAGTTGTCGAATTTGACGCACCCACACACACACACATGCAAATAATATAACATATACCCAACACTTCCTTGAGTGACTTGATTTTCTTTTTTTCAATCATTAGCTCTTCCTTCTCCTTCTTCCTTAGAATCTTCTTTGGAATATTCTACTTCCATGAAGAGTACTCTTTCTATATAGTTGTCACTGTATTCTTCCTCATCTGATGATGAACTTCCTTCCTTGGTGCAGAGACTTTTCTTGAAAAAAAAAATTGTTTCTTTTATTCTTTTGATTTTTCTTTTTCTTTTTATGATCTTCTTCCTCTTCACTTTCCTTATTCTTATGAGGACTTTTAGAAGCAAAATGACCAACACCACCATAATTAAAACATTTAAATGGAAGCATACTGTTATATTTGTCAGTTCCTCTTTTCAACTTTCTGACAAAGTTTTCCATTTCTTAATCATCTTCTGAATCATCATTACCACTACAATCTGACTTTGGATTTTGCTTGCTTTTTTTGTTTCTCTTCTTGGATGTTTTCAATGTTGCTTCCTTTGTAACTGGGTTCTCCTGCTCTATTTTCATTTCATAGGCAGTGAGTATCCCATGTAGCTCATCCATGCTCAAGGTGTCTAGATCTATTTTTTCTTCTAAAGCTAAAATATTTGGATCAAATCTCATAGGTAGAGACCTTAGTACCTTTTGAAAAATGATTGATTCCTTCATTTCTTCTCCCAGACTTTTAATAGTATATTCACTACTTCATCAACTCTCAGAAAATAGGTTGCAATGTCGTCATCTTCCTTCATTTTCAGTTGTTCAAACTTATCTCTAAGGGTTTCAAGTTTATATCCCTTAACTTTAACATCTCCTTCATAAATCTTTTGAAGCTTATCCCAGAGAAATTTTGTAGAATCACAATGCATAAATTTAACGAATACTTAATTAAAAAGACTTTTCAAAATAGTACCTTTAGCCTTTGAATTGTTTTCTTAGAGTTTCTTTCCATCTTTGTCTATTGGGGGAGTGGTTGGTTGTTTGTATTTGTCTAGTACTTCTCTCCATACATCAAATCCATGTGCTTGTAAAAAGGTTTTCATCCTTATACTCCAAAATCCATAATTTTGATTGTTGGAATACT
>ML779684.1:289160-381578 GCA_009831015.1 Picea engelmannii | reverse complement strand
GGGGGGGGGGGGGGTGTGAATTAGTATTAGTAATTTTAATCATTTTTAACCACAATGTGTATTGTTTACTTTATGAGAATATTATCAATAACATTCCATATGAGAAGTATACATAAGCAGTGAACAATAAGCAATCACACATAAACACTGTACACCAATATTTTACGTGGAAGCTCAATGTGGGAGAAAACCATGGGATGCTTTTCTTATATTTTCAAAATAAATACATTCATAGGAAGCACCAACTTCCTTGTTTTCCAACTACAACTGGAAGGAGGATACAACCCCTTAGTTTCTCAGGCTCCAATCTTAAGGAAGCTACAACTCCTTGATTCTCTAGCTCCAACCAAAAGGAGGCTACAACTCCCTATGTTCTTCGACTACAATCAGAAGGTGGATACAACAACCTATCATTGTCCTATCCAACCACCTTGAAATATAAGTTCCAAATAACTGATGCAACCACTATCTCTTTGTCATTGTGAAGTATGTTACTGTAAAACCTGTACCATAAACATGTAACAATAACATATACTAACCTGTACCAACAACCTATAAAAACAACCTATACCAATAACATGTACCAACCTGTACCAACAACCTGAACTAGTAATCTCCTCAACCAATCAGATCTAATCAAATAGATTTTTTACCCACTATGAAGACCTAAATCTGCATGTCAAAATTTCTCATTATTGCAAGAATGATGTCATTCTTGTATTACTCGAAAAAATAATCCCTACAAGTAATAGCATGTTATCTTTTACATCATTTTTCCAAGTTTCCTCTTATCTCAAACCTTTAGCCATTGGCTCCTAATCCTAAAACTCTTGTCAAAATTTTGACCTTTTTCCAAAGCCTCTAAATTCTTTGTTAAGTTCGTGTAATAGCATGTTATCTTTTACATCATTTTTCCAAGTTTCCTCTTATCTCAAACCTTTAGCCATTGGCTCCTAATCCTAAAACTCTTCTTGTAAAAATTTTGACCTTTTTCCAAAGCCTCTAAATTCTTTGTTAAGTTCGTGTAGTCTTGTTAGCAAATAGAGTCATATGTTCTTAATTAAAATGTATCCTACTTTTGATTGGAAGAAATGTCAACTTCCCATTTCCTTATTTTACCCTCGTTTTTCGGGCTCTTTCCCGAATTCTTTAGTCAACAAAGTTCTATTAGTATGCACCAACAATCATCAAACTTTCAAAGTGCACGAGGGAAAACCAACTCACAAGGGAGAGCCCGTGGGCCATTGTGCACTATGCATATATGGTTTTCGTGGCCATTGGTGAATATTAAATGGTTTTATTCTTATTGTGCTGCCAATGTGGGATTATTCTTATTATGCAAAATAAAATAGTGACCAAGTTCACATAGTAATCAGTAACAAAGAACACTCAGGCACATTAAGATAAGTTCCAGATGTAAAACAAATGATTGTTGATTGAAGCAACATTCCGGAATCTATGTGTCAAATGTTGAACAGTCAAGCGTCAAGCGATGTGTTAACAACTAGAGAGTGTACTCACAGGGGCGCCATCGAGAACGCTCGAGATTGCAGGGACTCGTGGCAAGCTATCTGATGAATCCCGAAACTTCTCCAAGTCAGAGTTATCCTCTTCAACATGTGTCGGCTCCAGTTAGCACATCACATTTGGATCAAGGTTGAACTGTTAAATCACATTTGGTCAAATATCTCCTCAAATTTTGGATCTTCAACAATTAGCCTATGTTTTAGTTATATTTTAAGGAAACGAAAATCCTTAATCTCTTTTTCAATGTAATTAAATGCTATGAGTAGGGGATCTTGATCCACTAGTTTTGGATCTGAAATTTATTACTGATATTTGCCATTATGCATCTATATATTATAAGTCAAACATGTAATTAGGAGGAGGAGGCTCGAGAGAGCGGGAAGAATCTCAACAAAGGGACTAGGGAAGAAGCCTAGGAGAGGCATTTCAGGGGCATGAAGCCTGCATGAGTGATTGGAAGTCAGAGGGAATTTTATTTTTTAATTGCTTCTCACATTGAGGATTCATGACAATTAATTTATCAAATTGTGATTTTCTTTGTTTTACACTTTGCAGTTTCATTTTGCTTGAATGAATTGTTTTATCTTGCTTGAATGAATTGCAGACATTGAGAATCAATGGTTGTCCATGGATAATAGATTCTTGAACGGTAAATATTTTACTGTGACTGCCTATTACTTGTGTGTTTTGTTTCAAGTACCCTTCCAATCCATTTTTTAGAGAGAATCTATGTTTGATGGGTGTTCTATTTTTTGTTATATTCCCTATTCTTCTACCCATTATCATATAAAAAAATTATCTGATATGCAATTTGATTACCTTTGATCAACAGGGTATTTACTTGAATCCATGCCCAATGGTGTCTCACTGATTTGCAGTTAGCTTGTTTTCCTCATTCTTTCTCTTTTAGTTTACCTAATCCACCTTCATTCAAACCAAACCAATCTGTATTTACAAAAAAACATTGCAATAACTTGATGATGCCCTAACTTTCCCTTTAGCAGTCAAGTGCAACTTTAGGGTCTAACACTTGTTGTCACAAGTGTATAGCTCAAACAATTTACAACTATGTCTCTCTAATCATCTTCCATACATATACAAGCAATCATAAACCAAGTGTAGTGAACCCTCACATCAACCAAGAATCAAACCGTCACTTTTATGCAGCCTCAAACTGTACCAATAACTTCAACAACACACTTCAACCAAAAGCCCTCAAACATGTGCCAAGAAATACAAGGTATGCCTCAAAAATATACCCAACAAAGTGTGCCAATGACAAACAAAAAATATATCATCGTTTTACCTCTGTAGATCTATCTCATACATTATGTACCATACAGCCAATAGTCCCTCTAGGGAAAATATTCAATCTCCCATAACCATATCTCACACAATCACCAACATCCAACTGCACACAAGCATATAACATACCTTTTGATCCTGTAGATAGATCTGTTGTACTTAACCACTGTCAACTTTCCTGTAGCCTGTAATGTCCCTTTCCGAGTAGGATCTCCAAAGTGGATGGATTAGTAGTATAAACATATCCTTTTAGACTATAGACATGAAGAAACAGGGGAAAAGGGTCAATTGATGTCATTTCACTAGGGAATGTTATATTTCAAAAGTGAGATTAAGTGAAAAGTGAGAAAAGCTAATTTAAAGTGACTTAAGGAATATACAGCTAAATAGAGAAGTCTCTTAAGTGAAATGAGCTAATTATATAGGTCAACGAAGAATTAGGGTTGGAAGAGTATATGAAGGAGAAAATGACCTAATTCCTCATTATTGCAAATTATGATTTGAGAATTGATCTGAGAGGAGAAAACACACAGTTTCAGGAGAATCAATGGAGTATTGTGGATTCTAGGAGAAAGACACCAGTTGATTGGATTCGATGTTGAGAGACACACCCTAATCAATTGGAAAATCCATACAAGTTTTACATTGCTTCATCAAAGTTTCAACAATAGTTTCAGCATGGATTCCAGAGGAGAGAATTAGTCATAAAGCAAGTTGTTTCACCTAAATAGGTCTAGAGAATCTTATCCCTTCAAACCCAGTTGATATCAGGTCAAGGCGTTTCCATTGAACCATCCATAACATCTTTCTGAGCATCCTAGCCACCAGGGCGTCATATTCAGGCAATGAGGGTTTGCAGTGGGTTTATCGACAACAGAGATAGTACAGTTTATCAAATCTACACATCCAGGGAGACATTGAGCCAGATTCCTCCTGGCCCATTGGAGGAGGAGGAAGGGCGCTCTATTGAGACAATTTACAACAAAGTTCGATGGTGGAATCATCTAGGGCAACTTATCCAACCATTTTCGACAGTTGCAACATAACTTTGTGGGTGAAAAGAAGGGAAATAAGGTCATCGGCCTTGGGGACTTAGCATATCAGTAGATCCTTCCGCACCAGTTGAGATTGGAACAGGGCACATTCAACAAGTCAGTTTCCATCAATTTCGAATGGTGGAATCTAGCAGATCCACCTTGCATGCGACAGTGCCTCATGGATGCAATAATTTTCCACATGCATGTCATCTGACCAGCTTGCATGTCATATTTTAGGCCTTTCATGGCACCAATCTATCATCACATGTAATTTCTGGTACTTTTCTATTTTATATCTTTGTATTTCAAGCATAGATCCATTCATTATCTAATCTATCTTAAACTATTTGATTACTATTTACATGCATGCAATTGTGAGTGAATTTGTGTACATGCATGTAATTGTTTGTAATTGACTACTTAATCAAAATACTTAAACAATCCATTTTGCTCAAACAAACAAACATGCAAGCTTCACATGAAGCTCAAAACTATTGAAACTCAATCAAAAACCATTAACCACATCCAAAATCCCGAAGAGTATCAATTTCGGTAGCAGATAGTCAACAGTTGAGGTTAATATCCCGATCTGCAGATCTAGGGATATTACATAGCTTCTCCTTATCCTCTGCAATCTGAACCATGCCTCATCCTTCAGTTCTGATAGGTCCTCACATGACGAAGTTGACTATCCTGTAGGGCCTCACATGACAGGCTATAGGAGAACTGTGGGGATGCCTCGCGGGACGTCAATTGTTTGACCTGCGGGAATGACCCTAATCAGGGTTTTTCACGATCTTCCTACTTCCTTATACAATTGTAAAACTTTTCCATCACTCTTCCTTCACTACCTCAAACTTATGCAACTTCATATGTATCAATGAGTACCTGCAATAAACCTTTCACAAGATAGATATTCAATGTGCTCAATAGGTGCTAATGGGAGTCTCTTTTTATCTTATTTATACTCTCGAAGTGCCTTCCTTTAGGGGTAATCTTCTAACTATTTTACCCAACTCACTCTTTTAGGGCTAACCCACTTTCAACTACTTAACCCACTTGCAACTACTTTTCCCATAATTAGTAAACTCACAACTTCTTGTTACAACTAATTTATTTTTAATTGTTCTCTTATTGCAACAACTTTACCCATGATTAACTCCTAGTTACAACCACTTTGACTAGTAAAATTCTTGATGACTTTCTAGGAGCTTCTAGAATAATTGACTTATTTGTTGAGCTTTTAGGGGCTTCTAGAATATTCATGAGGGTCCTCCAACTTCACTAAGCCATATCTCCTCAACTGTGAGGAACTATGTGACATACCACATATCACTGGAAATGACACGACATGTACTATTTATTTATGATAACATTACCTACAAATTCATTGATCTTCATGTCGTTATTCCTCATCCAAACTAGGGTTCCTTAACCACACCTCTAGGGTTAACAAAATTTTCTACCAGACTTGCTTCACGGGTTGACATCAATGAAAACCAACCCAATCTATCAACATCGATTAGTCTTTGGTTGTTTCAATGCACCCTCACAGGTTTGGACGCCAAATGGTAAATTTATCAACCTTTCAATACCTACAGCACCTTTGAGTATATTACCAATGTGTTTTTTTACCTTTTTTAGCTTCTAGTTTTCAATTTTTTAGGGATTTAAATACTTACCAACTTTATTCACACTACTTCTACCCATATCATGGTTCATATTCATGAATGGAATAGGACACATGGTGTGTGTAAGGTATTAATTAACGATCAATTCCTCATGGACTAGATATTGAATTCCTTCCTCGCATTGTCAAAGACATGTCCATGACCATGCCCAAAATTGAGGAGGAATCTATTCAAAAGGCACAACAATATGACTTAATCTATGCCCAACCAGGGTATTTTTACACCATTCTTCCTAATGCCCCTCACTCTTTATTAGATGACTGGTTTTCATTGGGGACATCCCATCTTGTCGATGGTGTCATTGGTTCTATTTTTAAAAATAATCTATACTCTTGTCCCCCTATCCCAAATGTGTATGGTAATCCATATGCTAAAGTTAGTAACTCTTACCCCCACCCTATGTAGGGTGTCCCCCCTATTGTCTTTTAGTTACCCTAATATTCCTCTAGATCCCCCTTGTTCCACATCTCAAGAGGGAACTAGCACCTATTATTCATGCCCTCCTACACATCAATGCATGCATGGTCATTCTTGTACAAGTTCCTCTTGTAGCGGGGCTTCCTTGAACCCATATTATCTCTTTCCTAGTCATCCACTATAAACTTCAATTCCTTTATCTATGGTACCTCAACCCTTAGTCAATGTTGGTTAACCCACACCTTCTCTAGAAAGTCAGGTGTATGCTAAAAGAACTTTCCCTTACCATCCCAAAAGAAATCCCAATAATAATAACAAAATAAGAATAAGGGGAAGGAAAAATAGAATGACCAACACTAGAATCAAGGGGATTAAGGTAACCAGAATCATCAACCCACTAATAATAATGGAGGTAATAAAAATGTTTCAAAACAAGTTCAAGTAATAATTCCCAACCAAAAAAAAGAAACAAACCTCATCTTCATATTAATCACCCTTTCTCTATTAGTGGCATTTATGGACATTATAGCCATCAATGTCCACTTCTACTTGAGTTTCTTTTATTTAAAGAGTCAACTAATAAAGCTTCAATGACACCAACTCAGCCTGTACCAAAACCCACCCCGACTTTGTCATCATGTTGAGGGGGTTGGATTCCCAATGATCAACAATAGGGATTAAACCCAAGGATGAGGCACAATTAGTTTCCCCCTATTTGGTATGGAATAATCCTCTGGGTAAATGTTCTGGCCACCATTTGATGAACTTTAATAGTTTTTTCTTTCTCTTTTCGTTTTTATTTTATTTAATGTAATGGCTACTTAAGAAAAACTAATATAACTGATTTCAAGAGATTTACCTTACAGGATAACCTAAAGGATCAATAAATAAACAAAAACACAACTTATGATCCTTTTGGAAATAATTTATCCAGGAGATGTTACCAAACAATCCATATCATAGAGTTGAAAGAGATGAAAATAAAATACTCGGAATTAATTCTATGAGCATTTCAACTAGAAATAACTGAAAGTAAATTTACCAAGGATAAAAATAGTCCAATCAGTGTTGTAAGATAACTTATTAGAAATTGAAATTCTTACTAGATAACTGGTACATTTAAGCAATAATAGATTAATCCATGACAAGACTAAATGAATAGAAATTCCTCAACAAACCCACAAAAACACCTTTGCTCCAATCAGATTTTTCAAAATTTGCTTTGAAACAATTCTCTACTATAAATTTCTAAATTTTCCTCAAAGTCAAAATTCCCTATTCAATCCTTTAATTAGTTATTTTATAGTATTAATGATAATTTAAAAATAGTAGAAAGCAGAAAAGTGTGAAAGTAAAGAAAATTTGCATGTTTCTAAAACTCAAGTGATGTGACAGTTTTTCTTGTTGCATGTTTAGGTATCTTGGCATCAAGACTAGAAGTTCTAGCCTCAACATGTTAGGCATCATGACTATACCATTGCTCGAATATTTCCTCAAACAATCGTTGATGAGAAAAAAATGTTGGTACATGGGAAAATTGAGCCGTTCTTTCTCCTGTTTGAATCGCCAAACACATTTCTCTATTTCAAGAGTCATGAAATCCAACTTGGTACATGTTCCAATTTCATTGACTAATAATTTATGCATGTGGACATATTCTATTGAAGTAATCCCTTTGAGCTCATTTTTGTGTCTCTCAACCACCTTCTCAAAGTTTTCCACAACTTTATCAAACAACTGAAAGTCCTCTTGTTTATCAAATGTAGGAAAATTCCTATTCATCATAGTTTTATTTACATGCCACCAAAAGTCTATACATACCTTCCATTCTTCATTTTCTCAATACCGCAATGTTGTGGACAATTTCTTCCAATAGTGAAATGACCTATGTATTATGGCAAGTCCTTATTTTTTCAACATATTAATACCATGCTCTTATTCACTGCGAGATTTTTGTATTTCCATGATATAGTTGATCTAATCCTACATCTTATCTTGCTTCTCATGCCATTTCAATATATCCTTATGCATAATTGACAATTGCAAAGTTTTTTCTTGTAGCTCTATAGCCTTAGAAACGAGGCTCATTATTACCTGTGTATGTATGTGATATTCTTATCCAATATCTTCTTTAAAGTTAATTATAATGTCTAGAGATCCTTTGTAGTAATTCACTTGATTCCTTAAGAACTTAAGTTCCTTCTTCATCTTCATCAACTTTAGCTTTGTCAGTGGTAGCATAATATATTTCTACTTCTGCAGATAAAATCTCACTGAACTTTTCCCTTTTGGTGTCAAGTAAAGGCTCTGCTATAGTGCAGAATATGGCACTGTCTACATCAATGCTTTCCAATTTTTCATTCCTCTTAACTATGGCCTACCTCCACCAATTATAGGCAATAGATTCTTAGTCAACAATTTCTTCAATTGGATCGAAAATATGTTGATTTCCCCATGACAACACGTTCTCTAAACTTCTGAGGGTATGGAACTGCTCTATCAAAAATTATTTCCCTTTATCATCTATTTTCCCTTATGACGATTTATGAGGTTGATTGGAAACTTCATGCACCCTATGTTTAGTTGTATTCTCTTTATCAATGTCTTCTTCGCGCATGTCTTCCATTCCTTTATTCTTCGACTCTTTAGTCTCCAAGTCATAACATTTTCATTAGTTTTGGTCAAATTGATGACCTCCTTGGGTGTGGCCATGGGTTGTTGCTTCTTATTTTATCATTGAGCTTGTTCTCTATTGCCTTATTCTATCATAGCTACCTCTTGTCTCTCCTTTACTTCCTCTTCTTCCTTCTTCTTGTTGATATTTTGATGTAATTACAGAATATATTCTTTTCTATTTGTATTGGTCAAACCTCGAGAAGGTTATTGTAATCTTATTGTATAAATCGGCTCAAAAGAAATTATTATTTTATTGTTATCCTTATTGTAAAATTCAAAACAGTCCCTCTTAGGGTTGCATCTTTTAGGGAATCAATTATGTGTATAAATAGATATCTAGTTCCTTTCATTTGTACACACACACAACTCGCCTTCTCTTATGTATTTGGAGTATAGCAAGGAAAGTCTAGCGTGGGAGGTCTTGGTTTCTTGGTCTTTGGTATCTTGGTCTTGGTCTATTTGTGGAGATATATAACATGACATTATATTGGTTGAAGGAATCTATATTGAAGAATTAATTGTTCGGTTTTCTCCCCCACGAGGGTTTCCCAGGATATATCTTGTGTTGTATGATTGTTTATCTGTCAGTGATCCTATTACATGCAATTGTTATTGAATGTTAAAGAAGATAAATGTAACTTCTAAAATTATAACATGGTATCATAACAAACTTGAATATAAGACAATTCACAAATCTAGAAGGAAAAATGAGTCGTTTTTATTGATAGGAGTGGTTTTCGAACAAGACAAGACCACCAACAAATGCACCCTAGTTGAGCACATCTTTTCCCTTAATCATATCTTTAGAATCAAGAATTTGTGATTTAGGGGCACGATGACTACCGGAACCAAGATTTATGAGAAGATGGAGCGAGCTGACAACTTCAAATCCTTGTTATTGGATAAATTAGTGAATGTGGACATAAACTAATCTCCCTAGATCCACCTGGATCTAGAAAAAAATAGGACAGGACATGGCTCTTTACCTAAGTTTCTACCATTGAATTTACTACCAAAGAAGGAATGGATGACATACCTTTAGATATCACTTCCTTATATCTCTATTGTCCCTGCTTCACTCTGGTGCTCTTGTGAAATTAGATCTGCAGTGACACAAACCAACCAAAGTGAAAGAAACAATTGTAGATTCAATGGAAACCTAAACATGTGATCAAGGAGTCATGTAATAATACGCTAATGATTTTATTGGAAAGAAACATGTCACCGTATCACATTAAGTAAAATTGGAAGATACAACCAAATTTCCTTGATGTCGCAAGTTCCCTTTCGATGGTCCTTTGTTCCAACACACACATACACTTGCTCCAAATTTGTATGAAGATGGTCCACAAAATCTTGATGGAAAAATGGAGGCCTCAAGCATCAGTTGTAACATGATCCTTCACACAGTCTTCAGTCTATTCTTTAAGCAATTATTTGCTCAATCTTTCTTAACCATTTCCATGAGAAAACCATCATTATATAGTAGAAGGTGAAGTGGTTGAAAGGATGAGGATGATCCCACCAAATCAGAGAAGCTAGTAGGATCACAACCATACAGATGCTACCTCACATTATAGAAGATTCTCCTTATAGAAACTTCGTGAACTTCTTCCTTTACTTAGATTCAAACGCCACTGCACCCTGCCTATATAGCATCTCGCGGAAACCCCGCAAGATAGGAATAGAGAAGCATGGGGAAATCAAGGATTTCCACACTGTGTACCACTGTCAGCCTGCTACGTCATTCTAAAAATATGCCTTGTAGGGGAAGAACTCAGTCATTTTCCTCATGAAAAAGATTGTTTTGAGAGCCTGAACACATTCTTATATAGACATCATCAAGGTGACCAAAATAATGTGTAACATAATTCCCCCCAAAGTATGAGGATGGAACTCGTGATAGACGAAATACTTTGTAAAATGAATGTGTGTGTTGGGAATGAGGAGCACACCAATCAAGGACCTACAAACAATCAAGCATATACACAATGTTATACCATCTCTAAGGTAGGCATTCCCATACTCAGACGACAAAAGATTTGCCTCATAAATTTCAGTCATGGCCACCAATCATACACTGTGGATCCATGTCATCAATATGATACATAGCCACCAAGAATACAATGTGGATCTATGTGTTAACAAACTTGAAATCAGGACATAGCCACGAAACATACAAAGTGGATCTATGTGTCAATGAAAATCGTAAATACTCCATCGCAACTTGAACCAAGGTGATGAGATCCAGGGTCTTCAATCTCGTCATCTATAAGTACGAATCTAACCATGCGATTACAGGTGCTGAAGTCGAACATGGTAGAAACCACTTGATTATTGACCATTGATGAAAACTGTTAACAAGTGTGAGATAAGTCACCATTGATGTCAATGACTCCCAAGGTAACTTAGTACAATCCAACAAATGTGAATAAATGATCTGAAGTTGAACACTTGATGGAATCTTCCGATTAGGGACCAATGATGTGAATCCACTGTCAAAATCAAAGAAACCTACCATTGAGGCATGCAAGCTCTAAGGTACTAAAATGATTTCTAAGTCTCGTTCCTGGATAATGAGTTGAAGTCGACAAGAAAAAGACTCATCACAAGAGGCCCTTGAGGTATCCCCCATCAATGACATGAAATAAGTAACAGATTTAGAATATATCAAAGTATGAAAACGATTCGAAACTGACACAGGGAAGGTCGACATGGTAGGAATTGATAATTGCATATGGATGACTCGAAAGAGGGACTTGTTTAGACTTCTATTGAACTTATGAATGACACGACAATGGTCTTGGAAACATTGACTCAAAGACAACCCAAGATATGGATTTGCAGAAGGTCAAACAAGAGACAAATGGATTTCCCAACCCGAATTCAAATGATGAAGGGGGGTGTCATGTTCAAGAGCAACTATAACTTCCACTAACACAAATACAGAGACACATTTCTTTCCTAAATTCCCGCCCACCATTTTTGACGAGTACCTCTTTATTTATATGCAAGCTTTAGGAGGATAACATATGCTTGTTGATGTAATCTCATCCTTCGGATGAGTCCCTTGGAGTATGTTTGACGAACCCTAAGAAGGAGTGGTTCGGTCCCATGTGGGTCTTTCGATGTTTGTTTAACGAGTCCAAAGATAGAAAACTTGGGGGTTTTTCATGTTTATAGAGTTTGAAAAACACGTTAAAGAGAACTCTCCCAGTTCCTTTTTCATAAAGTAATTTGATGAGACTGAAAAAGTGATAAACTATCGCCCATCAAATGTTTTCTTCAAATACTTTTACGAGCGTGAAAAGAACAAGGTCGCTCGACAATCTTTTCATTTTTACAGAGTGTGAAACGAGCTTAAAGGATACTCCATAGGTTTCTCTTTTCATTTTTCTAGAACGAGTAAGAAAAAATGACAAAAGTATACTCGGTTGTGTTTTCATTGATTTTCGAGAACGAGAACGAACAAAGACTAGGCTCGAGGTTTTTCTTAAAAACCCTAAAAAGTACTGGTATATGTAACAAACAAAAAAGTGAACCAATAAAAACATCCATACTACATTGTTCAGGACTTTAGTCTTTCCACCTGCGAAAAATAAAAGACTCACGGGACCATTAGACCTTTAGGTTATGATAAAATGCATTAAAATAATATAAAATATTATTAGAAAAAACAAAAAGTGAGATAAATAGGGGTAAAACCTTTTATTTCTATTTCATTTGCATTTCATTCAAAACTTGTCTACGAACCCTATTTTTACCTCATATGTTGGTTGTCGATTGCAAGAAGCACAGGCTACCATTCAGTAAACAGTCTCCATCAACACGGTAAGCTCATCATCCTCTTCTTTTTCAATGGATTGAAATTCATTTATTTTGGTTAAAAGTTAGTTTTTGGATGAGTTTTTTGGCTGGTAGGTACGCGCTAGGGCCACTGTAGGTGACTAGTATCAAGAACTGTGGAAATCAATGATTTCCGTAGGCGCCATGTGGCTCACCTGTGGAAACCCCGCACTGTACTAAAACTTCGTTTGTGGCGACCGAAAACCCAAAAATTTACACATGCGTTTGCCCCAAAAAGAATTTCAAAATCAATGATTGAAGATGCTAACTTCCTTTTCCCATCCCCATGCAGGTCTTTGATTTCCAAAATATGTGAGTGGAGAGAATGGGAACATGAGGATGATGACTTCATGGCCTTGAATGATCCAGGCACCATCAATGCCCTTTGACAGTGCAGATTGTTAAAAAAATTAAGATCCAGGGCATGAGAGCCTAGCTGAGGTTACTAGAATACCTTGTCCACATGTGGGATGTAGACCAACAGGTGTTTCATGTGGGTGTCCATGTTATTTCCTTGGATATCGAAGACATTTACTTATTGACGAGGTTATCCCGTCATGGATCACATGTGACCTTAACAGGAGGTCGAGGTGGTGGTCTACTGATGAGTGAATACATCTATCGATATTGTAAACCCGAGGTCGAAAGACGCAAAGGTAAGGTATTCATCAAAGGCATTCAGGATTTAACTCTCCAGACCATCCTTTTTACCATTGCGCATATGGCGGGAAGTGCATCTCCGCACATGGCCCTCCAAATTTATTTTCAGTATGAAGACACAGTTAAACAAAGGAAAAAATGGGGCGCTAAAGAAATTCAGGTATGGATCTATTTTGGTGTCTTTATTTTTAGAAAGAGTCCCTCATTTACGCCTACAGGTAGAGTGGGGTATACCAGCACCATGGGATCCGAGGATGAAAAGGTGTTGAGATCTCATGGATCGACATGTAGCGGGACCCATTATCAAATAGAACGATGCATTCTTTGACTTGTTGAGGCCTCAAATATTGATGATAGATGATTGCGCCTATGCCAGTTTTTAATTTTGAGGTGACCCTGATTTGGTTCTACCTGAGGGTTTTCAGTGGGGGGACCTAGGTAAGAATTTTTTTTTTTTTTTATGGTGTTTTTGTGAATTTTTAGAATATAAGATGTTTTTTTTAATATATTATCTCTATCCAATGACTAATCAAAAATTTTGACCATGAATATGTAGGGACACACTGGCCTCCGGGTACATCCCCCATTCAAAGATGAGGCGAAACAACTGTAGTATCAGGATGGGATGTTGACGACTACGAGGCAGTCGAGCATAATCTAGAGGGTTTGACAGCAGACATCCCATACATCCCGATCAACGAGATTATGAGGTGTTATCAACGCCACATCATAGGCGTGTCTAGTTCACTCATCCGACTACTTTGTAGGGTAGCACAGGAAGTAGTATGCTGCCATGAGCAACATCCATGATGTTATTTTGTAGAAGCCATGGGCTTCATATTTTGATATTTTGGTCTTTGGATGGAAAACACCTTTTTGTAAAACATTTTTATCGTTATATATATATACATGAGGCTTCTACTGACTTACTTTGCTTTATATACAACATGTGATGTGTGATTGGATTTATAAATGTCTCAAATGTCTATCTAACACATAATTAGATAATGCACCGGTTAACGTATTTAGACATCTAGGAATGTGTTGATACTCAATATAATCAAAATAACGTTCCAAGAGGTGAATTTGTAAATATACCCGTAACAAAGTAGGGCCTCAGATAGTATAGATGTTACTTAACTGTAGCACTACTAGCTGTGAATCAAGTCGTACAGCAAGTTGTTGATTCCCAAGTGAAATAGCATCGATCAACAATTCGATGACTGCACTATAGTTTGCAATATTATTGGTTGCATGACCAAGGCAAACAACTTGCATAGTGATAAGTTTGTTTGTGGGTGTGTAGATTGCCCAAGCAGCAGAAGCTAGGTTCTGAGTACTACAAATAGCACCATTGGTGAAGACAATATAGGGTAGTGAAGATGCCGACATCTGGAAACTAAGCACAACGCAAGGTAAGTAGTTGGGGGTTGAAACCAAGTAATGAAAATCACACAAAAGTAGCACAAAAAAGTATGATACAGTAAAAATACAAGCACTCATGAAAATATGGTCTAAGCATAGTACTTCTTCAAGTAAAGCCCATTTCTGGGTTCACTCAAAGGAATGCCATCACAATCCACTAACTCGTAAGTTCCCTTCTCCGACACTCGTTTGACGATATAAGGGTCGCGCCACATAGCCTCAATTTTTTTGGCCCCTATTAAATCATAATCTTGTTCATAGAGAAGAACTAGATCACCTTCGGAGAAAACATGCGGCTTGACATGCTTGTCGTATTGGGATTTTACGTGTTTCTTCTGGGTTTCAATAACCAGGGTGGCATCACGACGAGTTTCATCTAATCGCATCAGATACAATAGACATTCTTCCTTGGTAGAGGTGTTAGGGAGAATTTGAACGGCTAGCTTCAATGACGGTATCTCACATTCAATCGGCAGAACAACTTCGATACCATGCACTAGATGAAAAGGCGTAAATCCCATGGCAGACTTCACAGATGTCCGATAGGCCCACAATGATGAAAACAACATTGTGTGCCAACTTGTCTCGTGAATTCCTATTATACATCGAAGCATAGTGATGAGAACCTTGTTTATTGCCTCAACTTGGCCATTGGCCTGTGGATAGTAGGGGGTTGAGTTTTCATGTCGAAGACCCAAATTTTTGGTAAGCTCGGACATCATGAAATTTTGAAAATGGCTACCGTGATTGGTGACGATAGCTTGCGGGATTCTGAATCATGTGATGATATGATTGAATATGAATAGGGCTGTAGTTTTTCCAGTATTATCTAATGTAGGCATCGCCTCGACCCATTTCGTGAAATAATCCACGACTACGATGATGTATCCATTCCCCCCGACCGAGTGAAGGTTACATGTCATGAAATCAATGCCCCATTTTGCAAAAGTTCCAACATAAAATACAGGGTGTAAAGGAGTGGGATGAGAGCATATCTTGTTGTTGTATGTTTGACAAGCATGGCATTTTTGGATGGCAATATTACAGTATTTGAATAAAGAAGGCCAAAAATACCTTGCTCGTAATATCTTTTGGGCAGTAGCATACCCAAACATGTGACCACCACATGCTCTAGAATGGCAGTCATTCAATTCTTTCTCAGCCTCATCATAGGTGAGACATCGTCGAAAAACAAAGTCAAACCCATGGCGATAAAGACTATCACCGAGGACAATATACTGACGGGCTTGGTAACGTATACGATGACGGTCAGTGCTAGACAGATCAGGCCAGAAAGTCTGAGTCTCGAGATAAATAATGATATCTCCATACTAAAGGTCATTAGAACTTATCAGAACAAGGGATTTTTCAGGTAAGAATCCTCTGCTACATTTTCTATCTTAGTGCAGGGAAGGTCACATATCAGTTCGGAAAAAACCAAGGATTTCTTAGACTTAGTGCGTTCGAACTCTAAGTCAAACTCCTGGAGAATCACTATCCATTTGGAGTATTTAACCCCCTAGCAATTAGCGCATAAGAATGTGTTGCATAAGGTTGCAATCATAAATTAAAGTGGTCTTGCATAATAGGATATAGTGATGAAAACGTTGGATAGCTTGAACAACTGCCAAGGCCAGTTTTTCAACATGTAATTATTTGGCTTCGGTAGTCGTGAGACTCCAACTCAAATAATAAATGACATGTTCGTCATGTAAACCGTCTTCTTGGACTAGAACCATGGCAATGGTAGAGTCTAAAGCAGCGAGATAAAGGAAATAATCTCGACTATAATCGGGAGGGAAAAGTAGTGGGGGATGGGTTAAAGTCAGTTTCAAAGATTCGAAGGCTTTGTTTGCAATGGTATCCCATACGAACTCAGAACATTTCTTCAACATTTGAGTAAATCCAAGTGTTATTTCAACGTAGTTTGGGATGAAACGACGTAAAAAGTTTGCCTTCCCTTGAAAACTTTGAAGTTGGCGGAGTGAGGAAGGAGGGAGATTGAGAATCACCTCAACCTTCAAAGGATCTACCCTGATCCCTTGACAAGATACAATAAATCCCAGAAGTCGGATGGACTCCACACAGAAGAAACATTTGTGTGGGTTTAAGCGTATACGATAGAACCGACAATGAAGGAAAATGGCTCGGAGGTGTGCCAGATGGTCACTACGATGCATGGAATGCACCGGTAGGTCATCTAGATATGGTTTTACAATGCTCTTGATATCATGAAAAGCGTAAGACATGGCACATTGAAAAGTCGCACCAGCATTCTTTAAACCGAAGGGTAGTTTCTGGTAGGCAAAGGTTCCCCAAGGACAAATGAAAGCGGTTTTGTGTTGATCCATGGACAAGATGTTGATTTGATTATATTCGGAGAAACCGTCCATTAAAGAGAATATTTCACTCCCGGTGCAATCATCGACGATCTGGTCAACGAAGAGGGTGGGAAAGTTGTCCTTGGAACAAGATTTGTTGATATCCCTATAATCAACGCAAACACATATCGCACCTTGTTTCTTATTAACCGGAACTAGATTGGATACCCAATCAGTTAAGCCATGGGATAAATAAATCCAAATTTAAGAAGTTTTTTGACCTCAAGCTTGATAGCAGCTGCCTTACGAGGGTGGACAGGGAGAATTCTCTGTCGGACGGGTTTAACACCTAGGTACGTCTTCATTTCGTGTACAACAATATAGGGGTCAATACCCAACATCTCTTCATAGCTCCATGAGAAGATGTCACGAAACTCCTGAAAAAGGGACTTGAATGTGACAACCTCATTGGTGGAACATGAATCTCCGATGTGAACATTTTTGACAACTCCATGTTTAATGGATATGTCGAGGGGTATGGTAGGTGAAATATTACTCAAGTTCCCTTCATATAACACATCGTGTGTGGACTTGGGAACAAAAGAAATGACAACAACGGTCCAAGGAGTCGAGATCCGTTGGTAACTCTCTAAGGTGTGCTTCTCTAGGAAGAGGATGGAATGATGATGCACATCATCCCATGGGGTGTCTTCCATGGACATAACCGACATGATCATCTTGTCCGTAGGAAAAATAACGCGGAATGGATGAGGAGATGAATCACCAAGAGAGGGGGCAGAAGGGTTTGTCTATTAAATGGTTTGATAAGTAGATTCAACTGTAATTAAAGGCATCTGGTCACCATAGCAAAGATAATCACCAGGTTCAAGTACTATCCACGGGTCAGAAGATGCGGGGGTTTCATGAACGAAGGTGGAAATCATGTTGATTGAGGAAACCAAAGGAGGTGGAACATCGAGTGGTGGGATCGGGAACGTACCCATCAAAGTTAAATATTTTAGTAGACCCACACTGACATTCTCATACCTAGGGGGTGTCTTTGAAATGAAGGGTATGTTGTTAGTACGAGCATCAGAGTTAAAAAATGCTAGTTGGTATACTGTAACAACTTTTCCCTGGTGTGGAAAATGTACTACATGAAAAAGAATAGATACAACTGCATGCATGGAATCAATCTAACTACTACCAAGTAAGAGGTTGTAATTGAGAGGTGTATCAAAGACCTCAACTTCAACATTGGCCAATTTTCCTTCTAACGTAATAGGAAACGAGGGGAGTACATCGTAGGGTTTAAAGCCAGATCCATTGAAGGCTTTGAGCATGTTGTGTGATTCATTTAAGGGAGGAGAGCCAATGGATTTCCAACAGGAAACAAACATTATGCATGTCGAGGCACCCTCGTCAATAACTATTCTACAAATTTTCTTTTCTGCGACAACAACTTGTATCTAAAATGCGAGTTGATGAGGTAGCCTTGGAATGTGATCTTCCAGGTCAAAAATGATCAAATTCTTATCTGTAGGGTCAATTCTACCAATAGCCTTTAACAGTGCCTTCCATTGAGTGGGACAACTTTGAAGGACTTAGAGAGTTGACATTGCGGAAGGTGCTTGCGCTAGATCTTCTACAATACTGTAGTTCTGAGCAACACATGCATGAGGATTAATGGAATACTTTCGAACAACACCCTTTGGGGGAGGGAGAAGAACTGTATTGAGACTCGTTCATTCGATATGAAGAGGACCATTGGAAGGTGAAGTTGAGGGAGACTATTGAACCAACAAAGGTGGTATATCGTCAACTTTCTCTGTTGAGGAAGAGTAATCTTTGGCTCGAGTGGTAAGTGTAACGTCGTTCTTTTTTGAATCACCAGTACACATAAGTACATAGGAAGTAGTGGAGGGAGAGGGTTGGTCGTGAATGACCAATTGGGGATGTTGTTGAGAAGTGAAAGGTTGGGACAAAACGACAGGTGTGGGAGGTTTCGCGGTCCCTTGAAGGAACTTAGTAACCTCGACCCGTCTTGGACAATCTTTCATGTAGTGATCATCACCATAGATAAGGAAAGGGTATCGATGTTTGTGCTTATCCTTATCATTAGCAGGTTGCATTTTGGCTTTCTTAGATTGTGGGTTATTTTTATCCTCCTTATTCTTACCCTTCCATTTTTTAGATTTATTTTTTCCGGTAGGGGTAGATTGAATGGAGTTCACCTCAGATATTTTGACGGTGGAAGGAGTAGGAGTCAAAGCATTTTGAACATTAGAAGCAGTAGACTTGGGATTGGTGGGAGAGGCTTGTGTATATTGAGGTTGAGCATGGAAAGTGTCGATCACACCATCATCTGCATGAGAAGCGGCAGGGGTAGTTGAGGTAGCGGTGGTAGAAGGACGAGGTGCATTAGGGAGTAAGTCATAAAGAGTAATAGTTTGTGAATAAACGATATCGAGGTACTGAGTGAAACTGATCGCCTATTCTTCTGTGACCACTCCACCCATGGAAATGTCACGAGATATTTTATTCACGAATGATTTCATGAACCACTCTGCCAATAACTGATCGACAAGATCGATCTTGATCAAACATCGTCTTCATCTCCACTCATGAATGTAATCGGAGGTGTGATTAGCCTTATTTTGTTTGAAGGAACTCAAAATATCGGTTCCCGTTTCATAACGGATTGGAAACTGGTAGTGTGTAAGGAAAGCCATGGCTAGGGTATTAAAGTCGGTGAAGAAGCCTCGTGGTAATTTTATATACCACTTCGCATCCAAACCTGTGAGAGTTCGTTGGAAGAGTCGTAACCGAATGGAATCATCCATCAAAGAGTTGGATGAACACCAAATGTGGAAAGTCATGACATGGTTGTTTGCATCCTCTCTTGATTTACCGTCAAATTTTGGAATGTCGGATGGTAGCTTGGCTGGTATAAATAGCCAGTGGGGAGAATGTAGGATAGGGTCATTCAATATTCTAGAAAAGTCAGGTAGATCCAAAGTGGCTAAAAAGGGTAACTGTCTATTCACATGAGGGTACTGGTGACTTTGGGGAGGGAGTCCCGTCGGTATACCAGTAGGACCATAAGTAGTCTTCATATGAGGTGAAGGTCCTAACAAATTCGGATGTGAGTGTGGAGGCATGTATCCCGTAGGGTTGTACTGATTAGGGATTTTCCCTTGGAAAGGGACACTAGATTGAGCGTTCGAACCCCAAATGGGATTGGAAGAACCGAGATATGACTGGCCCGAACTAGGGGGTATGAAAGATATAACTTGAGTTTGTTTCCCCCTAGATGATTGTGAATTTACCCAGATGAGAAGGTTCTAATATTGGGCTAATGATCCTGGAATGTTCTATCCATAAGGTAGGGTAGAACCTCCAAGCAGGGGTGGTGTTCCAATTTGGCTATGACCTCCAAATTGAGTTTTCCCCTAGTGTTATATTGTCTTCCAACATGAATCTGAAAACCATAAGTGAATGATGGAGTAGAGCCTCCAATTGGATTGGATCCACTTGGGCCAAATCCTCACATAAAAGGCAGATAAGACCCTCCAGAGGGGACCTGGGAAGTTGTTAGAATGAAACCAGAAGCAACATTGTACCCAGGAGGAGTAAAAATTCCAGAAGCTCCGGATGGAACTTGGGTAGGAATGGGCATAGAAGTATTTAAAGCATGGTACCCATGAGGAAGAGATGGGACAAGTCTAGACAAAAGTGGTGTACCAATAGGAGCTTGGGTAACCACCGTATTCCCAGTGGGAATGGTCGTAGTGTGTGGGACCATTGTGGAATGGGCCATCTGAAGAGGGATGGTCGAGCTAGGACCAATGGACTATGTGTTTGAACCCACGAAAAGATAACAAGGCGTGCTATTAAAGTGATCTATAGGTATCGTATAGGTAGTATACGTCTCGGGTAGTTCAGAGATGACAGGTATATCAACACCTACCCCTGATCCGTAAAGGTCTCGCACTATATCCGGGATTCGAAATAGGTCAGTGGTCCAAAAAGGATCCTTTCTTTCTGGGCCGGTAAGAGGTCCAATTGGTATTCCTGAAGTGTCAACAACAAGTTCTCTAGAGGAATTGAGTTGGATAATACGTCTCTTGTATCCAAGAGGTATCCATAAAGTGTCTAGAGAATCAGAAACAATTCAAAAACCATCTAGAGAGTCAGTTCTTTCTGCTTATAATGGTATGTTGTCTTGGACCTCACTCTGTTGAGGAGAGCCTTCCGGTGGGTTAGGAAGCAAGGGTTCAAAAACTTTCGAATCTTCTGAAGGTAGTCCTTGCATACTACGTGAATGACATGGAGGGTCAATGTTGTTTGAACCAAATATTTTGCAAAAACAATATATGGCCAACTATAAAAACAAACAACACTCGCTAACAAAATCTAGGAATCAGACCAAGAAAACAAAACCTTCTTATTCCAAAGTCATTAGTTGGTGATGAAATCCAATGTCGCGAAGTCAAGACAATAAGGGGCTAGGATAGAGCAGGTGGAAAAGTTACGTTGACGACTTGATTAATGGACTTACACCTTGGTGCAAGCTCCCACACATAATTGTGGGTATACCCTCCAAGGAGCCCGAGTGATTCTAGCCAATGTCAATTCCAGGTACTGTGAAGACTTGCCCCTCCACAGTCACCTCATGTGATACCCTAAGAAGATAGGCAACTAAGGCTACCAAGAACAACAATGATGCATGGGGAAATAATCGACAATATGATCCATGCGCAAGGGCAAGGTATCTAACCTAAAATCAACTTAAGAGGCTTCCACTCATCATTGTGGGTATACCTTCAAGTGACCCCCATAATACGCGCAATCTCTACAATGAGATCAACAAAGCAGGGTGAGTAACTCTGCCAATCTTAATGAGACCTCAGGTTTGATCCTTGTGTGAGAAGGGCTTCCCAGGAAAAAATGTTGCAAATGGAATTAAACACTCCCTATCACAAGATGTTATTGTTTGTTTTGTGCTTTGGAGAGTGTGTCTCACAACCTATTCCAAAGTTCTAGCCTAGCTAATGTTGGTGTAAAAGAGCCCTAGAAAATAAAAGTTACTAATTAAGTTTTAGATTTCACAATGTTTTTTAGAGGCTTTTGTTACTCAAGAGGGAGACAGGAATGAAACCAATGTTGTGAGAGACCTTGACCCAATAATATGCAAATAGAAATGAATGATGCAATTTTTTTTTCAAAGAACTCTATCTACAACAGGGAGAAGTTATTTCTGGAACGGCGTAAGCTACAAAATATACTTTCATTTTCTTAAATGAACACAATTGCAAACAACCATAACCAATGAAGTTCGTCAATGTTCTCTTCTTTTGAATGAAATAAAATTTCCTATGTATGATTACTCAAAATAATAAATGAATTCAAATTCTTCCTTTCTAATACCAGACCAGAGGCATGACAAAGAAAGGACAAGTAATCCTAGAAAATATATACACTCAACAAGCACCCAAATCAAACTTTCAATGAAGATAAAAGTAAAAAATGACAAGAAAGTGTTTCTTCAAATGCAAATGAAAAAATGACTTCCCAATTATCAAGCAATCCAAAACATGTAACCAATCCAAAACTTTAAATTCAATCAAAGACTTTTAATCGAACAAGCACTCAGATACAAGCTCAGAGATTATACCCTTGTCTATAAAAATCAAAGACAAAAATTGGAAAAAATACTAAAAGAGAGGCATTCGATCTCTAAAACCAATCAACAACAAGCTAAACTTCCAAAAACCAGTCAAGGGATGGCATTAAAATTCCCTCCCAGCTGATTAAAGCAAAAATGGGCATCAACAAAGGCTAAAACCCAACTCAAAAAATTTCACAGGCGTCGCCGCAACCTAATATCACATTATAGTGCGGAAATTAAGAGTTTCCATAGGCCAGAAAGAAATAGGGTGTGGAAAGTTCGCACTAAAGAAAACAACCAGGGCACAAAAATTGAAGGTTTTCGCAGGCTATGTATATGGTACAGTGCGGAAGTGTCTATAAATCAAGAAATTTTGAGAAGAGGGTAAAGGATCTAAGTGAACTTTTAAATCCAGAGAGCTTGAATGGATATCCCATAGGCTCAGAGACCGAATTCAAGTAAAAAAACAGGTTAAAAGAAAATGGCCAACAAAAAACCACAATCAAGTCGTATCCCCCCAGTGGAGTCTCCAATTTTTTTATTAGATAAATCGGTGAATGCGGACATAAACTAATCTCCCTAGATCCACCTGGATCTAGAACAAAACAAGACATGACATGACGCTTTCCCTAAGTTGCTACCATTGAATTTACTACCAAATAAGGAATGGATGGCATACCTTTAGATATCACTTCCTTATATCTTTGTTGTCCCTGCTTCACTCCAGTGCTCTTGTGAAATCAGATCTGCAGTGACACAAACCAACCAAAGTGAAAGAAACAATTGTAGATTCAATGGAAACCTAAACATGTCATCAAGGAGTCATGTAATAAAACACTAATGATTTTATGGGAAAGAAACATGTCACCGTATCACATTAGGTAAAAGTGGAAGATACAACCAAATTGCCTTGATGTCACAAGTTCCCCTTCGATGGTACTTTGTTCCAACACACACATACACTTGCTACGAATTTGCATGAATATGGTCCACAAAAGCTTGATGAAAAAATGGAGGCCTCAAGCATCAGTTGTAACAGGATCCTTCACACAGTCTTCAGCCTATTCTTTCAACAATTCTTTGTTCAATCTTGCTTAACCCTTTCCATGAGAAACCCATCATTATGTAGGAGAAATTGAAGTGGTTGAAAGGATGAGGATGATCCCACCAAATCAGATAATCTAGTAGGATCACAACCATACGAACGCCACCTCACATTCTAGAATATTCTCCTTCTAGAAACTTCGTGAACTTATTCCTTTCCTTAGCTTCAAACGCCGCCACACCTTGCCTATATAGAAACCTACGGAAACCCCGTGAGCTAGGAATAGAGCATCTTGCAGAAATCAAGGATTTCCACACTCTGTACCACTGTCAGCCTGTGGCGTCATTCTAAAAATATGCCTTGTAGGGGAAGAACTCAGTCATTTTCCTCATGCAAAATATTGTTTTGAGAGCTTGAACACATGCTTGTATAGACATCTTCAAGGTGACCAAAATAATGTGTAACACCTGAAGGTACAGAGTATCCCTCCTCCTAGAATAACATGATCTAGAGAAGTTCACTAAAGAACAGGTTTCAGAACCAGAGGGAGATGAGGCTAAAGCAAAGCACAAGAAGGATATGTTCAAAGCAAAGAGTATTATTGCACACTACATTAAGGACAATCTTATTCATCACATATCTTCATTATCCACTCCAAAATAAATGATGGATTCCTTAACTCGAATGTTTGAAGGAAACAACATCAACAATAGAATGACCTTGAGAACTCAGTTAAAGAACCTAAGGATGTAGAATTCAGAAACCATCCATTCTTACTTCTTAAGAGTGAACTGGATCAAGGAATAGATAGAATCCATTGGTGATACAGTAAATGGAGAAGAAATGGTGATGACCCCCTTGAATGGCCTCCCAAGGTCATGAGATGCATTTATTCAAGGAATATGCTCAAGAAGGAAGCTACCCAAGTTCAGTAGTCTATGGAAATATTGCAACCAAGAAGAAGCAAGGATGACAAAAAGAGAAGAGAAGATGACAGATGATGATCAATCCCTAGCCTCCCACACTAGGAAAGGAAAGAGAAAGAAAGAACCCTCCTCACCCAATAAGTTTCAGAAGGGCTGAAGAAATAACCCAAATATCATATGTTTATGTTGTCATAAAATGAGACACATTGCTAGGAATTGTTCCCTCATTCATAGACCAAGGGAAAAGAAAGGAGGTAAAAGGAATCATGTTCATACACCTGAATATGATGAGCCACCCAAGAAGGTTGCAAAGGAATATGAATCAAGTGATGAGGAGTATGGTCGTATCTCATCCCTTACAGGAATTGTCGCTCATGGAAGTGACATTTGGTTGGTGGATAGTGGTGCTTCCAAGCACATGAAAGGTTATAAAGACTCCTTTTATAACCTTACTCATAAGGATTCACCGCAAAAGGTTAAATTTGGAGATGACTATCAGTATCCAATCAAAGGAATAGGATAAGCCTCCTACAAGTTAGTATCAGGAAAGCCAATGAAGATGAAGGAAGTTATCTATGTTCCTAGATTGAAGAAGAACCTTCTATCGATTTAAACATTGGATGAGAAGGGTTATAGAGTTGCATTTGTTGATGGAAAAGTTCTTAAGTAGCCTAGAGGGAATACTTTTGATGGCATTGTGTGTTGAGGAAAAGATATGAATTTTATCTTACTCAAGCATTTTCGAATCTTTCTTGGATAAGGCAAGATAGTCGGGAATATCACCCTATGTTTATAACCTCAAAAATTGTTTCCCAACCCTTAGTTACAAGGGCTTAGGATGATTTTTTTAAATAAAAGATTGATGAAAATTCAATATTTTTATATAACTTTCTGAATATAATAGATGCAAAGATAAATGTGGAGACAAAATAAAAAATACCAAGTCACATATTAACATAGATGAGATAGAATAACAATCACTTATTTCATTCCAAGAAATCAAAAGAATTGTTATCTTTACAAAAATTCCCAAGGGATTTTAGACCAAAGTCAAACTTAGATATCCCTGATGAAAACCATACAAAAGGACTCTGACAGGAAGTAAAAAATGAACTTTAAAATCTGGATCAGCTTGCCACAGACGGTTGCCCACTTGACTTTGCAAAATATACTTTATGAGTCATGAAATTTAATTCATAAAAAGACAAGTCTACACAGATTATCAAAGATAGATCAACACCTCTTAAAACAATTATCTGAATGATGTGATTCAACTTTGAACCTTGTTGTCTACAATAGGACCTTGCTGTCATAAAAGAGAATTAGGCTTTTAATGAATTGAAGAATGAATGAAAACTGAATTGTCTCAATAAAACTCAAGAGGAAACCTTAGTATGCTTTCTCCTTCTATTCTCCTCTTGTTCTTCCTTCTCATTTTGATTTTATGCATTCCAAATTATTTGAAGTAGTTCAACCACTTCATTTAGTTAAGTTAACTAAAACTCAACTAACTTTTAGTGTAGCAGAAGAATTAATAATAAGAAGGGTCTTTTAATAAATAATAACTAGTAGGTGGGAACCCTTGTGACTCCCTTTAGTTTCTTAACAAAAATAAGCATAACTAGTAAATCAATCAAACACATCCCTCCTTGTGGCTCCCATAATCCTTCTCACAATTTGAAAATTTAATATCAAATGACATTTCAAATTATATCCAAACATATAATATCCAAAATATCGAAAAAAATAGAATTTTTTCCAAAACCTTCAACAGTCCTATGTTCTCAATAAAACAATAATAAAGTATAATCAAAAAACCTATTTGCCACTTTGAGAGGAAATTTTCCCTTTGTTGTTGCTATCCCCTTTTGAATTTTCTAAATTAGCCTTAGTTTGTGTAGATACTTGAGGCTTGATCTCACTAATGACATGAGAACAATCATCTTTCAAGTGCATCCGAGATGAAACATATTTGGCTGAATCACTTGAGGGAGAGGAGGGGGAAACAACAAATTTTCCTTTGTCATGGAGTTGGTGGGCTTCGATTTTGAGCCTTTTGCTTGTGTGAGAGTTCTATACAGGTTAGTGTGCAGGGGAAATCTGGACATTTGGGTTAAGAAGTGGAGGAGGAGCAGGTAGAGACAAATTTGGCTAGCCACGATGTTGGGAGACTATTGGGTGAACAATCTCTTGCCATCCGTCATTCTTAGGAACTTCAGGCTGCAATGAAACATGAGGGAGCACAAGGATACTAGGGACATGATGGGGTTGGAAGGGAGGCCTCTCTGGTCTAGGTTGGACTACCCCTTGTCCAATCCAATTGAAAAATCCATCTTGAAAGAGTTGTTTTAACTCTTGAGGATCTGCATCAAAATGTATTAAAAATATGGGCCTTCTAGGCCTTTTGTTCCAATTTCCTCTACCCTGTTCTTTATACCATGACTTCCTCTGCTAAAGAAGCTCATCCTGTATGCAAAATTTATTAGCAATTGACTTCTTAAATAAACCATACATGACAATCTCTTAATATGAAACAAAGTTTGTCTCAACAATCACATTAGATCCATGCAATCCAATCCATAAAATTCATTTAATATTTGTCAATGAGCAAGGGGTGAATTAGCGTTCTGGGATATCTGAGGGGATTGTATTGAGCGAAAAGGTGAGAAAATGAAAGGGAGTTAGAAAACGATTACAACTCAACAATTCATTAAACAATCAATTGTGAAACAATAACCAAATCATATCAGTTGTGATCTATCTCTGTGTTATTCTTAATCATTGTAATACAATGTTTTAATTTAATTTTAACAATGGGGCGTGCAAAATGAATATGGGATCGTGAGGGGATATGTATTGAGAGAAAAAGTGAGAAAATGAAAGGGAATCATATGGATATTGTTCTTAAAATAAATTAAATAAATCAACAATCATAACTCTGTTTCAAAAGTAATCCAAAATCATCCACTTCCAAGACCAACATTCATTGTTCCTCAATTGTATACAAAACTACTTGTTGTCTCAATAATTATTAATTTTCCCAGAAATCTTTTATCTATAATAGTATGTGCATTTATAACTTATGAAAACATTTCCCATTCAATAGTACTATATATCATAACGTTGATCTCTTCCTTTTAAGATAAACAAAACATGGACATCAACATGGTCAAGATTTATCCTTGATAATGAATAATGCACAACGATAACAATCAATAGTCATTGTTCTTCAATCAACAATCTGGCCCGATTTAAATGTACACAAGTTTCTTCTATCATATAATCAACACCATCTTGAAACAAAAACATTCAACCCAAACATAAACCCCAAGCTTAATATATGTTTGTATCAGCATATATAAATTGCTTTACAAGCAATTTGATAGTCTACATGATGATAATATATCAAAACTGACACACATACATCTTTTTAACTTGCCAGAACCCTGATCGAGCTTGATAAAACTCACACATGTGTCTCTTTAATCAATCAAAACCATGTTGGCTTAAACACAATGATCGATACCATCAACACATAGAAAGACAACTCTCGTATGTAAGAAATCACTCGTTTTCTTTCTTAATTGTTCAAACGAATTCATCACAGAAACACAAGACAAAGATTAGATGAGAGAGAAAATGTATTTAAAATTCCATAACCATTTAACTGATAAAGCAATACTTGAGAATCCCAGAATGTGCCCAAGGAGAGTAGAGACAAGTCAAAGTCCAAATCGGGCTCTGTCAAAAATCAAATGCAGGGAGGCAACACAAGATTGTTTGTTGTTTTAAACAAAAACACTAAGAGCTAATGGTCTTCCAATACTTATATCTAAGTCACCA
The DNA here is from genome assembly GCA_009831015.1 of Picea engelmannii. Taxonomy (NCBI): domain Eukaryota; kingdom Viridiplantae; phylum Streptophyta; class Pinopsida; order Pinales; family Pinaceae; genus Picea; species Picea engelmannii. Next base: position 353,188 of record ML779684.1, on the reverse strand, counting down.
TCGATTAACAACCACAGGCCAAAAAACCAATTTTGAAACGAAATAGCAGTGAGCCACACATTTATTCAACTTATTACTCCAATCCCTTGATGGAACCAATAGTTAACGCCCGAGGAGAGACATATGCAATTCAGGTAAAATAACCCAATGCACACAGGTGCATCTAACACTTTCAAAAGAGACGAGGGTTAACTTAACAATGGCGGGTATTCAAACACAACGAGACAATGTCTCTTTCAAATCACCCGAGAGGTTAATAACTTTTGACAACAACAACAGTGAGAACACACACATTCTTTTGAAAGAACGCCAAGATATAACCTGTACCAATTCAATACCCACACAGGTCTGTATTAACATTCGGGGCCAACCAAGACTACATCTTGGGATGTTTTCAGTGAAAAGATAGTAAGAACGGGCTATCAACCACAACTCAGTCTTTAAAGAAAATCACACACCAACTATTGGCAGTTGCTCCGCAACTAGGTAAGGATTATCACAACAACCGAGAGGGAAACTAGTTGACAAACATTGATACACAAAATAATGAATAAAAACCCTCAATCATCAAACTCAGAGCCTTATTTCACCACTGTCATTTATTATTCCATAGAGACCCATCATAAAACTACACTAACCGAGCAAACAACCAACGCGCAAAGTTAATAATACCCATTTATTTTCTTAGAGTTTCCAACATTTTACAATCATCACAGAGAGCCATAACACCACATTTACACATAGTCAAAAATCTCAAGAACACACAGAATCTAAGCATCCCTGAGCCACCATTTGGTTCATACAATAGATAATCCATCATGGATAGAGATAAAAGAACCATACCTATGAGAAGAACTCTTAAATGACAAGTTGGACGAGCTTTCCCTTCCAAAACACTGAAAACGTAGAGCTTCACAACCAACAGAGAGAAAATGAAACAATGCAACAATGCTAGGGTGACAGGTGGTAGGGAAGGTTTGGAGTGATGTGCAGTAAATGCACGTTGCTTCCATCACCTGGCCCCATTGAATTCCAAGTACGAGACATCCCAATAAGCATAACATCCACCAATAAATCAAACCATATAACCAATGCATAATCAATGCCAATCCATTGTAAGATCTGAGACCATAGCTCTTTCATAGTGCGCCACCCGAGATATTTAATACGTTAACCCTTGCCATAATTCCATACAATAATCCATATCAACATTACTATATGTCCCTCCATTCGACTTTAATGAAATTTGCATAGTCCATTAACCAAACCATAGCATAATAGTTAGGACTAACACTTAATTCTTTCATTCAAAATTTCCATATAGTCTTTCATTATAGCTCAAGGATCAATACATAGTTTCTTTCCTTTTGTTTGAACTATAGAACCTTTCCATAATTTCCCTTTTTTTATCATGCTACCATTAAGTATCCCTTGCATATATGTGGCTAAGTAATCAACATATGAATTAGTAACAAGGTTATAACATAGAAACTGTAATAACATGATCCTCATACCCATATAAATTGTTTTGTGTCGCAAGTGATTACCAAAAGCATTCCACAATAATGCATTATCCACTTATTATCACGCCAAATGAAACCAAGATTTCATCATCAAAAAAATGTAGGACTATGTAGGCAACATCATAACAACAAAAAAACACGTATAATATGTCTATCCTTGCACCTCTAGCCTACAAGGGGGTTCCACCAACTAGTATTATATTATTATCATATTTAAATAATCACGCTTTTAGCAATACTTTGTGGGCAGAATTCATCGTTACGATTTTAATCATCAAAAAACTGGAAACTCCATAGAGAAATCTGTTTCCAACAGATTAAGAACTCATAATGGTTGGTTTCACAAACCAAGTAACATCATATCAAGAGGATATAAATCAAAATGATTATGCAATAGGGGGAAGTGAGCGGATTTAAGGGAAATATGACCGGGAATTTGGGAATAACTCATGGAAAGTGTTAAGTATGAGGGGGTTTATCCTTGTAAGCATAATCATTCAAATAAAAAAATGTTCTTGACTTCAAGGAGAATTTTTTTTTGATCTGCTCTTTTGAATCTTGAAATGGATGAACAAAATGAAAGCAGAAGAGGAATAAACCAACTATCTTATAAAACAACAGTTCAAGCAGATAACAATTTCAATGATGCTTTAAAGGGAGACATCATGGAAACTGTGTAACTCGATTGTTATTGATTAACAATAGTTTACAGAAGCATCATTGTGGAAAAACTGATCCAAAATTTTATTTTGACAATAATGAAGTCAAAAGAACAAAAAGAAAGAAATGTCTTAGCAGAAATGAAACAACATAATTGAAATAAGAAGAAATGAAATGATAGAAATGTAAAAAAAGAAATGTAAAAACAGAAATAAAAAAACTACTATAATACAAAAAACATTCCATACAGCGTTAAACTTTTCAAGTTGGTTCCATGTAGTGTTTTAAGTGGGAACTGTTAGTGTTGTAGGAAAAAAAACGCTCTTGTAAGTCCTTTAGAATGTAAGAATTTGCACCCAGGACAAAAGCGATCTTAAAAGGACCCAGCCATAATTTTTGAAACTTTGAATGCCTTCTTCTATCAGCATGAGTTGAATTCCACAACAGTACCTTCTCATTGACTTTAAATTTGACAGCCTTGACACTTTTGTTGAAATATTTTTTAACATTTTGTTTTCTTCTCTTTATATTATCCATGGCAAATGTCATTTTATCCTCTAAATCCAAAAGTGCATTCATTCTTTGAGAAGCATCATCAGAATTTAATTCTTTGACCTGTAGCATTAACCTTAAGGAGGAAATTTCCATCTCAGTAGGAAGAATGGCTTCTTGACCATAAACAAGCTGGAAAGGAGTGCAACCAGTGCTCACCTTGGTGGTAGTGCGATAATCCCAAAGGGCGTAAGTGAGGAGAGTGTGCCATTGACAAGGATTATCTTCAATGAGCCTTTTTATAATTCTCACTAGATTCTTATTGGTAGACTTGGCCTGCCCATTACCTTGGGGATAATAAGTTGATGAGGTAAAATGTTTAACCCCCAACTTAGCTAAAAATTGGGTCAAATTAGCAGAAATAAAAGCGATAACATTATCTGTAATAATTTCCAAAGGAAGACCAAATCTGGAAAAAATATTATTTTCAAGGAAAGAAATCACCTACTCACCCTGTGAATTCTTAAGCGAGACAACTTCATTCCATTTCGTAAAATAGTCTATGGATGTCAGATAAAGACTTGCCCTGTTGAAGATGGAGGATTAATAGGACCAATAAATTCCAAACCCCATTTTGAAAAAGGAAATTCAGGGAGGATAGGTTGTAAAGGCATGGCTGAAAGGTGTTCTTTCCCAACAAATTTCTAGCACTTGTCACAAGATCTTGAAAAAACATAAGAATCATGAAAGATTGAAGGCCAATAGTACCCTTTCCTGATAATCCTAAAAGCAGTGATTTTAGCAGAGAAATGACCTCCTACATCAATAACAGAATTTGAAGAACCATGAGTCTCTTGCAACAATTTATGTGCTTCCTCATTGTTCACACAAGGAAGAAACATACCATCGACAGATCTCCTAAACAAGAAGTCTCATATAATTATGTATCTAGGAGATTCGAGATGAAGCCTTCTTCTTTGATGGGTATCTACGTTATCTGGACATGTTTGATTTTGCAAGTAATAAACCAGATTTTTATACCAAGGATGTTCAGACACGGGAAGGATTTGATTGTCAATGTAGAATAGGGATGATAGAGAGCTATCTTTCTCATCAATTTCTTCACACATTTCAACATGTTGATCTAAATGAAGAGCTAATTCATGTCCCTTGATGGTGTTAGAAGTAAAGACAATTAAATCATTCTCTTGGATCTTGGAAAGCCAATGTCCAAGCTTCCCTGAAAGAAAAGTTTGTGAGAGAAAAAACTTGACAGCAGGTAAATGGACTTTTACCAGCGTTTTCTTACCTAAGATGAAGTGGTGAAACTTTTCAACAGCTTTAACTTGAGAAAAAGCATGCTTTTCAATAAAAGAATATTTAAATCCATCATCAGACAAGCTTTGAATCATGTAATCCACTGGTTTTTCATTACCTTGGTCATCACATTGCATGAGGATAGCAGAAACTGCTTCCTCTGTGGCATTAGTATATATCATAAATTCTTTCTCAAAATTCGGCTTCGCCAAAACCGGTGGAGAACTGATTTCTTTCTTGATCCCTACAAAAGAATTTTCAACATCATCTATCAAAGAAAAGGAACAATATTTCTTAAGCAAATTATGATTTGGTTTTACCATTACAACAAAATCAGGAACAAACCTACGGAAAAAGTTAATAACACCCATAAAAACTTGAACCTCCTTCTTGGAAGTAGGAGCAGACATATTTAGCATAGAAAAAATCCTTTCATGATCAATGCTTATTCTCGAATCGAAGACAATGTGTCGAAGGAGCTTTCCTTTTCTAATGCCAAAAATAGACCTAAAAGGATTTAGAGAAATGCCAAATTTCTTGCATCGCATGAGAACCCTTTTAAGATGACCAAAATGATCTGATCAATTTTTAGAATACACAGTTAAGTCATCAAGATAAATCTAAATAATTTTACCAATCAAATTATCAAAATCTATTTGCATAGATCTTTGAAAAGTGGCACCTGCATTAGATAAGCCAAAAGGAATATGTTCATAAGAAAAAGTGCCCCAACGAGTAATAAAAGTGGTTTTATATTTATCTGTCATTTTTACCTTGATTTGATTGTAACTAGAAAAACCGTCAAGTAAGGAAATCATTTGTGACCCTCCAACTTGCTACAAAATCATTTCCGTATAAGGGAGAGGAAAGTGATCGTTTATACTAGCTATATTCAATGCGCAAAAATATACGCATAATCTGATCTGACCAGTTTCTTTTCGAATGGAAACCAAATTCGAAACCCACTCAGAATACTTAACCGGGAAAATAATCCCAACCTTCAAGAATTTTTCCAACTCCTTTCAAATAGTTACTTCCAGCGCAAGGTTAATGGGTCTTTGTTTTTGCCTAACTGGTTTTATTCCCTCCTTGATAGGAATGGCATGTTGTATAAGATCAAGATCAAAACCACGAAGATCCTCAAAAGACCAATAAAAAACATCTTGAAATTCACCAAGCAGCTTAACGAACTTCAATTTTTCTTCATCAGAACATTGGGCACCTATTTGAACATTATTTGGAGACTCGGATGTTCCAATGTTCAAGGAAATGGTTTCACCCACTTTCCTTTTCGACTCCTCTTCTCTTTTTTTTTCTTTGTTGCCTACATCACTCGATGAAAATAAACTTTCTAGAGGAGTCAAGCCTTTAGGAATTTTGTTATCTTCCATCGATATAATTTCCTTAGGCTTATAAGGTTCATTTTGGATGAAAGCATAGATACTCTCATCACTAGGGAAGACTTGCCATGACTCTATATTTTTAGGGATGTGCATATGATACAGATATTGAAAAATACAATCAGGTCTTTGTGGAAGAAGTTTATGAGTAGGAGACGCTGCAAAAACAACTAACCTATCAGCCATTGAGTTCAACTCCCTTTTAACATGAGTGATGTTGAAACATAACAAGTTTGAGATAAGTGCCCAAACAGTTTGGGTGTCATGTTTCATAAAATTGTTGCTAGGAGAGTATATCTTACGTACAACGTTTACAAAAAGTTTGGAATCCCCAAAAACGGTAAGGTGACCACAACCCATATTATAGGCATTTTCAATGCCTAGCAGTAATGCTTCAAATTAAGTGACATTGTTTGTGAAAGCAAACTATAACCTATAGAAAATGTTATGAATCTTACCCACAAGAGAGTACAAGATAATACCATCTCTATTTCCTTCATTGGAGCATGAACCATCAAAGTGCATATGCCACATCCCATCCTCTAAGTCGATTTGTTCCAAGGTATTTTCTTCCTCATCTGAAAATATGGAATACACTCCTAGATCCTCCTCGATATAATTCACATTAGGCTATGGGATGATTTCTATGTAAGGTGCAATTATCCCCTCCCTTAGGAATATTATGTTTTTACCATTCCGAGGAATGGATAAGTGTGTCATGTCGAATGAGAGGTATCCACTCGTCAAAGATTTCCAATATCTTCCCAATATGATCAAGTAATTACTCACTAGAATATCAATTACCTGAATATTAAGGGTTGTCCTTATTTCAGGATGCACACACAAAACCAAGGTCACATCCTTGATTTCACCTATGGTCGTTTGTTATAAAATATTATAAGAGAGCATGCTTCTGGAATTTTCATTTGTACAAGACAAGCATATCTCTTCAATAATAATTTTTGACATTACACTTGGGCCTGAACCGTCGTCAATGAGACAACAATGGGCAATCTTGTCCATAATCTTTACAGAAATAAAAAAATGAGGGGTTTTTTACAGGGTGTCTAAAGTTATGTACACCTACTTTATTTACAGATGAATCCTCTTCATCTACCTCTTCAGAGAGGTTGGATACAATGGAATATTTTCCTTCCATGAAATATTTTGTATACTTATGTTTCTCAGGGATGGTAACCATGTCCAGGAGGGTAACATCTTCTTTAACGTTGGACAATTGATTTAGAATGTTGTATTTGGAAGAGGGAAGAGGGGAGGTAGTTCCTTGACTGTCAGCAGCCTTGGGAACCTTAATAGTAGCAGCTGGTGAAGATGAGCTTGGGCTAGAAGAAGTGCGAGGAGGATCATATTTTCCTTTTGGAGTGTAGGATTTATTCCTAGTATTTATGATCATGACATTCTCTGGCTCTGCAAAGTCTAGGACAAAAATGGTAGTTTCAAGTCTCTTACCAAATATTTTATCTCTGGTACTCTTCTTTACTTCACATGTACTTTTCTCATAGTGTTCTTCACAAAAGTTACACCAACTACGAGGCATGATATCTTTAGGCCGAAAATTGTTTTCATTAGGATTTCTAAAAGGGGGTGCAGAAGAAGATGAAGCCCCCAGGGGTAGAGGGGACATTTCCTTTCTTCTCATATGCTATCATTCGATTATTCATGTCTTGTACAAGCTGTAAGAGGGTGGACATGTCTGTCTGTTTAACTGAGTCTCCCTTAGGAAGACCCATTCTTTCAAGATGTTCTTCATACTCTAAACAAGTATGCTGAGCGAAACCAAGGTTATAAATGGCCTTTTCCTAAAGCCTATGATAGTAAGGGGAAGGTAATGAATTATAATAATGCATGAAAGTGACTTGGTTCTGAGGGTGAATGAGTTCATGGATTTGGTTGTATAATTTGGTGAAATGCAATTTAAAGGACTTGATAGTCTCACCATCCTTATAAGCGATGTTATTGTACTCCCGAAACTGCTCGGTTGGGATTTTGGATTTCCCATAGGTATATTTGAACCAATAGACTAACTCCTCCCAAGTAGAAAGAATCTTAGGAGGAAGGTCAAAGAAATCATCTGCAGCCTTCCCTTCAAGGGAATTCACAAATAAGCACATACAAGTGTCATTGTCATTGGCTCCTATGTTGTGACAGACATTAGAAAATGCCACCAAGTGTTCATTCGTAGTGACCGTGTTATTCCCTAAAAACATAGGGAGATTCTCTTTGAATTTAGGAAGTGGATGAGTAGCAGGTGTTAGGTTAAGAGGGCAGAAAACATGCCACATAATGGTTGTAGCATCTTCTTCAAAATGAAAAATCCCATACTTTTTAATGACTTTGGTGGGGATGGTAGTAGATTGGATAGGGACTTGGTGACTATATAATCTACCAATCACCGACGAGGCTAGAGGTTGAGATGAAGAAGCACCTCCAGTGCCACTAGATCCACCACTAGATGCCATCTTGTGAATGATAGGTAAGGGACAGAAAGATGAACTAGTTGAATCAGACAAAGTTCTCCTTAGAGTACTTTGTTGGGTAAAAAAAACAATGTTTCTTCTTCCTATTTTAGCAATAGGATTAATTTCCAGTGATAAACCTCTTCTTCTCCTAGAGATGCGAGGGTCTAAGGACATGAAAAGAAGATCAAAACTGCAGGAAAAAGAAATCTATGGTTGATTCCTAGGTTGTGTTTTCCTAGCTTCCCAACGTTCTTGAACACTTATGTCTTGTTCAATCGCTTCCCATGAGCGATTAATCTCAGCCCGAGTATTAGCGGTATCTAAGATGGTATTAAATAATTTTAAAGAAATGTTGGTCTGATCTTTAAGATCAAGCTCAATATTGGGTTGCCTTGCAAAAGGTACAGCCATGAAGAAAATAAACTGTCAAAGGATCAATATCAGAAATATAAATATATTTAACGAAAAGAAAGTATAAAACCAACCAGAGAGATATGGAAGATCTCCCCAGTATGGTCTCCAAATAAATGTTGAGGAAAATATATGAATTTTATCTTAGTCAAGCATTTTTTAATCTTGTTTGGCTAACGAAAGATAGCCAGGAATATCACCCTATGTTTCTAGCCTCAAATATTGTTTCCCAACCCACAAGTATTTGTTACAAGGGCTTAGGTTGATTTTTTAAAATAAAAGATTGCTGCAAAATTCAACATTTTTATATAATTTTCTGAATATAATAGATGCAAAAGTAAATGTGGAGACAAAATAAAAAATACCAAGTCACATATTAACACAGATGAGACATAATAGCAATCACTTCTTTCATTACAAGAAATCAAAATAATTGTTATCTTTACAAAAATCCTTGAGGGAGTTTAGAACAAAGTCAAACTTAGATATCGTCGATGAAAACCATACAAAAGGAATCTAACAGGAAGTAAAAACTGAACTTTAAAATCTGGATCAACTTGCCACAGACTGTTGCCCACTTGACTCTGCACAATATCCTTTATCAATCATGAAATTTAATTCATAAATAGACAAGTCTACACAGACTATCAAAGATAGAGAAACACCTTTGAAAACAAGTGTCTAAATGATGTGATTCAACTTTGAACCTTGTTTTCTACAAAAGGACCCTGCTATCATAAAAGAGAATTAGGCTTTTAATGAATTGAAGAATGAATGAAAACTAAACTATCTCAATAAAACTCAAGAGAAAACCTTAGTATGCTTTCTCCTTCTATTCTCCTATTGTTCTTCCTTCTCATTTGGATTTTATGCATTCCAAATTAGTTGAAGTAGTTCAACCACTTCATTTAGTTAATTTAACTAAAACTCAACTAACTGTTAGTTTAGGGGAAGAATTAATAATAATAATAATAATACAGGTCTTTTAATAAATAATAACTAGTAGGTGGGAACCCTTGTGACTCCCTTTAGTTTCTTAACAAAAATAAACATAACTAGTCAATCAATCAAACACATCCCTCCTTGTGGCTCCCATAATACTTCTCACAATTTGAAAATTTAATATCAAATGATATTTCAAATTATATCCAAATATCCAAAATATCCAAAAATAGTATGTTGTCCAAAACCTTCAGCAGTCCACTGTTCTAAATAAAAAAATAATAAAGTATAATAAAAAACTGTATTTGCCACTTTGAGAGGAAATTTTCCCTTTGTTGTTTCTATCCCCTTTTGACTTTCTTGAATTAGCCTTAGGCTATGTAGAGCCTTGAGGCTTGATCTCACTGATGACATGAGAACAATCATATTTCAAGTGCATGTGGGATAAAACATATTTGGCTAAATCAATTGAGGGAGAGTAGGGGGAAACAACAACTTTTCCTTTGTCATGATGTGGTGGGCTTCAATTTTGAGTCTTTTTCTTGCGTGGGAGGACTATACAGGTGAGTGTGCAGGGGAAATCTAGACATTTGAGTTAACAGGCGGAGGAGGATCATGTAGAGACAATATTGGCCAGCCACGATGTTGGGAGAATGATGGGTGAACAATCTCCTTCCATCTGTCATTCTTGAGAACTTCAGGTTGTAATGAAACATGAGGGGGAACAGGGATCCCAGGGACATGTTGGGGTTGGAAGGGAGGCCTCTCTGGTCTAGGTTGGACTACCCCTTTTCCAATCCAATTGAAAAATCCATCTTGAAAGAGCTGATTTAACTCTTGAGGATCTGCATCGAAATGTATTGAAAATATGGGCCTTCTAGGCCCTCTGTTCCAATTTTCTCTACCCATGTTATTTCTTCCATGACTTCCTCTACTAAAGAAGATCATCCTCTATGCATATTTTATTAGAAATTAGCTTCTGAAACAAACCATACATGACAATCTCTTAATATGAAACAAAGTTTGTCTCAGCAATCACAGCAAACCCATGCAATCCAATCCATAAAATTCATTTAATAATTGTCAATGAGCAGGGGGTGAATTAAGGTTCTGGGATATCTGAGGGGATTGTATTGAGCAAAAATGTGAGAAAATGAAAGGGAGCAAGAAAATGATTACTTCTCAACAATTCATTAAACAATCGATTGTGCAACAATAACCAAATCATTCCAGCTGTGATCCATATGTGTGTTATTTCTTAATTTAATTTAATTTTTAATTTAATTTTAAGAACAAGGCATGAAAAATGAATTTGGGATCGTGAGGGGATTTGTATTGAGCGAAAAAGTGAGAAAATGAAAGGGAATCAGATGGATACTATTCTTAAAATAAATTAAATAAATCAACAATCATAACTCTATATCAAAAGTAATCCAAAAACATTCACTTCCAAGACCAACATTCATTGTTCCTCAATTGTATACAAAACTACTTGTTGTCTCAATAATTATTAAATTTCCCAGAATTCTTTTATCTATAATAGTCTATGCATTTATAACTTATGAAAACATTTCCCATTCAACAATGTTATATATCATAATGTTGATCTCTTCCTTTTAATATAAACAAAACATGCACAACAACATGCTCAACATTTATCCTTGATAATCAATAATGCACCACGATAACAATCAACAGTCATTGTTCTTCAATCAACAATGTGGCCCAATTTAAATGTACACAGGTGTCTTCTATCATATCATCGACACCATATTGAAACAACAACAATCAACTCAAACATAAACCTCGAGCTTAATCTCTGTGTGTATCAACATATATAACTTCCTTTACAAACAATTTGATAGTATGCACGATGATAACTATACAAAATTGACACACATGCATCTTTTTAACTTGCCAGAACCCTAATTGGGCTTGATAAAAGTCACACAGGTGTCTCTTTAAGAAATCGAAACCATGTTGGCTTAAACACAATGATTGAGACCATCAACATATAGAAAGACAGATCTCAGTTGTAAGAAATCGCTCATTTTCTTTCTTAATTATCCAAACGAATTCATCGTAAAAAGACCAGACAGAGACTCGACGAGAGAGAACGTGTCTTTACAATTCCATAACCATTTAACTAATAAACCAATACTTGACAACCGTGCCCGAGGAGAGAAGAGACAAGTCAGATTCCAAATCGGGCTCTATCAAAAATCAAATGTAGGGAGGCAACACAAGCTTGTTTGTCATTTTAAACAAAAACACAAAGATCTGACGATCTTCCAATACTTATATCCAATTCACCATCGATTAACAACCATAGGCCAAAAAAACAATTTTGAAACGAAACAACAGTGAGCCACACAACTCTTCGACTTATTACTCGAAGCCCTCGATAGAACCAATATTTAACGCCCGAGGAGAGACAAACGAAATTCGATTAAAATACCCTAGTGCACACAAGTGCGTCTAACACCTAGAAATAAGAGACAAGGGTTAACTTAACAGTGGCAGGTATTCAAACACAATGAGACAATGTCTCTTTCCAATCACCTGGGAGGTTAATAACATTTGACAACAACAACAGTGAGGACACACATTCTTTTGAAAGAACACCAAGATATAACCTGTATCAATTCAATACCCACATAGGCATGTATTATGGTTCGCGGCCAACCAAGACTAGATCTTGGGACATTTTCAGTGAAAAGATAATAAGAATGGGCTATCAACCATAGCTCGGAGTTTAAATAAAATCAAACACCAACTGTTGGCAGTTTCTCCACAAATGGGTAAGGATTACCACAACAACTGAGAGGGAAATGAGTTGACAAACATTGATACACATAATAATGAATAAAAACCCTCAATCATCAAACTCGGAGCCTTATTTCACCGCTGTCACTTATTATTCCACAGAGACCCATCATAAAACTACACTGACCAAGAAAAAAACCAACGCGTAAACTTAATAATACCCATTTCCTTGCTTACAGTTTCCAACATTTTACAATCATCACATAGAGCCATAACACCACATTTACATAGTCAAAAATCTCAAGAACACATAGAATCCAAGCATCACTGAGCCTCCATTTGGTTCATACAATAGAGAATCCATCATGGATGGAGAGAAAAGAACCATACATGTGAGAAAAACGCTTAAATGATGAGTTGACCAAGCTTTCCCTTCAAAAACCATGAAAACGCAGAGCTTCACAACCAACAGAGAGAAAATGAAACAATGCAACAATGACAGGGTGACGAGCAGTAGGGAAGGTTTGGAGTGACATGCAGTAAATTCACGTCGCTTCCATCACCTTTTCCCATTCAATTCCAAGTACGAGACAACCCAATAAGCATAACATCCACCAATAAATCAAACCATATAACCAATGCATAATCAATTTCAATCCATCGTAAGATATGAGACCATACCTTTTGCATAGTGCACCACCCGAGCTATTTCATGTGTTAACCCTTGCCATAACTCCATACAATAATCCATATCAACATTGCTATATGTGCCTCCATTCGACTTTAATGAAATTTGCATAGTCCATGAACCAAACCATAGCATAATAATTAGGACTAACACTTAATTTTTTCATTCAAAATTTGCATATAGTCTTTCATTATAGATCAAGGATCAATACATAGTTTCTTTCCTTTTTTTGAACTATAGAACCCTTCCATAATTTCCCTTTGTTTTAATCATGCTACCATTAAGTATCCCTTGCATATATGTGTCTAAGTAATCAACATAAGAATTAGTAACAAGGTTATAACATAGCAACTGTAACAACATGATCCTAATACCCAAAGAAATTGTTCTGTGTTGCAAGTGATTACCAAAATCATTTCACAATAATGCATTATCCACTTATTATCATGCCAAATGAAACCAAGACTGCATCATCAAAAAAATGTAGGCTTGTGTAGGCAACATCATAGCAGTAACAAAACATATGTAATATGTCTATCCTTGCCCCTCTAGCCTACAAGGGGGTCCCACCTACTAGTATTATATTATTATCATATTTAAATAATAACGCTTTTAGCAATACTTTGTGGGCGGAATTCATCGTTACGATTTTAATCGTCAACACTGTGGTGATTGGAGTTCAAGAGGGAGGACTCTACAAATTGAAAGGGAGATCAGGTTCAAAATTAATTCACAACACTTTGAATCCCAGTGAATTATGGCATAGGATATTTTCTCACCTACATTACAAGGCCCTACCAAGTGTGAGAAAGATGGTGATGGGACTACCAAAGATCCAAGAAAAACCAGATGGTGTGTGCAAAGGTTTCACACAAGGAAAGAATGTGAAGCACTCCTTTCCTAACAACGATATAAGATCCAAAAGAGTATTGGACATGCAATCAAATGTGTGTGGACCGATGTCAGCGACTTCACTAAGTGGGTATGTATATTATGTGTCTTTTACTGATGATTACTCATGTAAAACTTGGATCTATTTGTTGAAGAAAATGAATGAAGTGTTTGGAAAATTCAAGGAATTTAAGGCACTAGTAGAAAACCTGACAGAGAGGAAAATAAATACCTTGTGATCAGATAATGGAGGAGAAATCACTTCAAAGGAATTCAAATAATATTGCAAGGAACCTAGGATTAAGAGGGTGCTTTCTAATCCCTACAATCCTCAGCAGAATGAAGTAGCAGAAAGAAAGAGTGAGACGACCATGGAAGTAGTGAAGGCTATGATCCATGATCAAGATCTACTTATGCATCTGTGGGAAGAAGAAGCAAAGACTATAGTATACGAGGAAAACAAAATTCCCCACAAAGTACTTGAAAATAAGACACCAGAGGAGATCTTTCAGGAGAGAAGCCAGAAGTCAACCATCTAAGGATATTTGGCTACCCCGTATTTGTGCATGTCCCTAGGAAAAAGAGAACAAAATTGGACCCATCCAGAAAGAATGAAATATTTATTGGTTACAGTGACACATCGAAGGAATACATTATACATATTCTCGGTCACCGAAAAGTTGATATTAGCCGAGATGCCACCTTCTATGAGAGTGTAGATTTCAAAAAATCAAAATAGGATTGTGCAAAAGAGGTTCATGAGAAGGAAAATGAAGTTACCAAAGTTCCAGAGGCAGAAGAAGTTGAACCATAGAAAGTAATTCATGAGGATAATGACATGGAAGAACCTTACAGGCCAACAGAGATTCCTTCTCATAAGAGAAGACCATCTTGAGCACATGAGCTCATCAAAGATGCAGAAAGATATGGTGCCCCAAAAAATTATCTCAGGGAAAGTAAGAAGACGAAACCATATTCCAGTTATGTGCATGTTTGTGTGATATCATAGATGCAGAACCGTCCAGTTATGAAGAGGCTACAGAAAAGAGGGTATGTAAGGATGCTATGGGGTAGGAATATAAGTCCATAGTAAAGAATGATTTCTAGGATGTTGTCCCCATACTGAAGGAGAAATCAGTAGTAAGTTCAAAATGGATCTACAAGGCAAAACATGAAGTTGATGGCAGTATTGAAAAGTATAAGGATAGATTTGTGGCTCAAGGATTCTCTCAGAAAGAGGGAATTGACTACAAGGAGACATTTTCTCCCGTGGCGAGATATACCTCGATCATGACTATACTTTCATTGGTCATAGTAATGAAATGGAAGGTGCATCAGATGGATGTGATGACATCCTTCTTGAATGGTGAAATAAAAGGGGAAGTATATGTGGAGCAGCCACAAGGGTTCGAGGTACATGACAAGGAGACGGATGTGTGCAGATTGAAGAAGGATTTATATGGATTAAAGCAGGAAGCCAGAGCATGGTATGGAAAGATCAACAATTTTCTAACGAGCTTAGGATTTACAAAGAGCATTGCAGATCCTAACCTTTAATTTAAGGTTGTGAATGATGGTCCAATAATACTACTATTGTATGTGGATGACCTGTTTCTAATAGTTGTGGAAAAACTCATCTCAAAGTGTAAGAGAAAACTGGCTACTGAGTTTGAGACGAAATATATTGGGATGATGAATTACTTTTTGGGTCTTGAGGTATGGCAGAGATAGGATGAGATATTTCTAAATCAAGGGAAGTATGCAATGGAAATCATGAAGAGGTTTGGGATATTGGATTGCAAGGCAATGACTACACCTATGGTATCAAATCTGAAGTTGTTGCAAGATACAACTTCAGAGACTGTGGATGTTATTTTATATAGGCATATGGTGGGTTCATTGATGTACTTGATGAACATGAGACCAGATATATGCTTTTCTGTGAACACCTTGAGTTGGTATATGGAGCAGCCCAGGCAGGTTCATATGGTCGCAACAAAACATGTGATGAGGTACCTTAAGGGTACATTGGATTATGGTCTCAAGTATGTGACAAACCATGAGTTTAGGTTATATGTATATTTGGATTCAGATTGAGTTGGAAGTATTCCTGATTGGAAGAGTACTTCGGCATATTGCTTCAGTCTAGGCTCTAGTATGGTTTCGTGGAGAAGTAGGAAGCAATCATGTGTAGCACTCAGTATGGTTGAGGATGAATATGTGGTAGAATTTGTAGCATGTAGAGAAGCAGTGTGGATTGAGAAGTTGTTGTCTGGGATATTTGGTATCAAACTAGAGGTGACCTGCATTTGGTGTGACAACCATAGTTGCATGAAGTTGTCAGAGAATTCGGTATTCCATGATAGGTCTAAGAATATCGAGATAAAATATCATTATATTAGGGATATGGTGCAGAGGGGAGCAGTGAGGCTCTAGTACTTGAATATTGAGGAGTAGGATGCAGACGTGTTGACCAAGCCACTATCGAGGACAAAGTTTGAGCACTTTAGTGACATGCTTGGTGTGATCCCTCTTCAGAGAGAGTGACGAGGTACATATGCATTGTAGGGTAGTGGATGTCCTAGGGACATATTGTATCTATTTGAGAGCTACCCACAGGCCTTGTATGCATTGGTTGTGAAGTCACATGGGTGCACATGATGAGGTACATATGCATTGTGTGGTAGTGGATGTCATGGTTGTTGACGATAAGAATCGCAACGAAGATTTTTTCGGCAAAGTATTGCTAAAAGCCTATTATTTATAAGCTAATGATATATATAATACTAGTAGGTGGGACCCCCTTGTAGATTGGAGGATCATAGATAGTCTTGTTACACATTTTATTCCATTCTTCGATGATGCTTATAGAGTTCTACATGATTGATGGTGAAATATTGGTTTTATTTGCAACATAATGGCAGGTGTATAATGCATGTTATGTGTGGATTTTGTTACTCTAAGCTCTAAATTCCATGTATGAATGACTTGTATTCACTGTTATTACAATGATATTGGTGCCATGATTTATTACATGTTACACCTACACAAGACACATGTTATTCATAACAAGAGATAAAATAAATATGGAATAAATCTAAGAAAGGAAACTACGCTATGCTATGTTATTGTATGAGAAATTGAAATTTAAAAAGAGTTGATGTTAGTCCTAACTAGCAATGTTAGTGGCTACACGATTTTATTGGAGTTATATGGGGCACATATGATATATGTTATAGTATGGTTTTGGATTAATGGCTAGTATGGATCGAGTGGCGCATTTGGCAAGTAATGTATGCAAGTTTCGATGCATGGATTAATGGCATGGGTTAATGTTGGTTGGTTGGCGTGTACTACGTAATTGAATGAGGAGAGGATGGAAGCGACGTGCATTTATTGCACGTCACTCCATACTTCCCCCACTAGTCCTCACCCTAGCTTAGTTATTGTTCATTTGATTTTTGTTGTGGTTAATCTCCTATATCCAGGCGTGAAGGGAACTACTTGACCAAGCTCGCATTTTTAAGGCCATTTGGTTACAGGTATGTTTTTTTCACCATCCATGAACTCTCTTTGTTTACGAAATAAATTTTGGCTTGGTGATGTATTGGTCTGTGTTTTTCTTGAGGCTGGAAACTGTGTAAACTTGTGGTGTTTCTTTGGAATGGATGTTTGTTTTATTCATTGCAAACAGAACATTTGATGGTTGAAATCGCAATTTCATTAACTATTATGAGTGGTGGTAGTCGTGAAAGATCTCTATTGTCTTTATGGGGTTTTGTTGGAGGGTTTCATTCCATATGGACTTGCTTGTTGTCGCCTCACAATCCTTGTAAGCATACCCGGTTTTATTTGTTGTTCTGGGGTTAGTGTGTGATTTTTGAACCACCTTTGGGTCACTACATATGATTCTCCACCTGGTCCTGGGATCATTTTATGTTATTGGTATCTAAACAGTTGGTTATGGTGGCTATTATGCCAACAAGTTTTCTTTAGGGTTGGTTTCTATTACCGGAGCTTTGCATTTATATCAACATTATTCATCTTTTTGGGGGGAAAACTACGAGGGTTATGCCCTACGTGTTCTCAGTGTTATTTACTAGACAGTAAGGAGCCTCTACTCCTCTATTCATAGTCTCTCCTACCTAGTGTGAACTCTCACCCTGTCTTGCAAGATAATGGTTATGTGGCCTATGTGTCCACTGTGTTGTATCGAAGTTTTCTCACTTGTTGTTGGTATGGTCGACTCCAGTCTCACTGTGTTGGTTCCACCGAGTGAACCCTTGATTATTTAGAGCCTGATTTTGATAAATTGAGCAATTTATATCATGTCGGGCATCTTGTTGACTGTTAGGAGTTGGTGGAATAACTTCAACAATGGTTTTGATTATTGGCTCGTCTCTGTTGATAGAGTTGATTACAAAGTTATAACCGGAAATGATTATTGCTATATAGTCGCTACATTCTTTTATTGTGACAGTTGAGTTGATAGCTCAACATGTTTTAAGTGGTTTATTATAGAAGTTGTAAAAGGGAATGATAATGGGCATACAGTTGCTTCCTCCTTATGTTGTAACAGTTGGACTGTTAACTCAACATTATTTATGGTTTGATATGAATAGTCACATAAATGCTTATTTGCGTTATGTGTTGGTCTGTATGTTTTCTATAACATGGTATAAATTGAAATGACGGTTGTTGTTACTATGTGTTTTAATTTCCTGATCGAGACTATTGCAATTTGAAGTGTTGATAGTTGTGGATTGGATGTCCACTGTGTATGATTTATGGATATCGTGCATCATATATTTTTATTGCACCATCAGAGATGGGCACATGGTTTTTAGTGGTATGGTTTCATTGCAATTTAATTGTTAAAATTGGTTCAAGGAGTGGAATCGAGCATGTTTTAAAAGAGCTTGTGCTTGTGTTTGATTTGAGGAATTAATTTATGGACAGTGGTTAATGTTTTGATGCTGAACAGAGTTGAAAAAATGATTGTGTGATCATTGGGATTTTATTTTGAATTTTAAATAGAATAAATGAGAGGAACATAATTCTTTGTACAGGATGTTGAAGGCATATTGATTTTGACTATGATGGCATTGTGTTAATTAAAAGGGTTGAAGATTCAAATGTGGATGGTGAACAAGTGTTAACACACAATAATTGTTTAATTGATCACAGTAATTGTTTAGTTTCCATTGGATCGTTTGCATTAAATACATAATTGTTTTATGGATTACTTAATTTATTTTATGAACAATATCCTCTCTTTTCCCCCACCATTATTTCATTTTTCACTAATTACAATTCCCCTCACCTTCCCATATTCATTATCCACTCGTTCCTAAAATTTAATTACAGTTAAAGGAAACTTTGTATTATGGAAGTTTAAGATCGCATGGATGGATTACAATGATATATTCTTTGGTTTAGATTATAGTTGATTGTTTGTCGTCTGTGAGCATTGGTCGTGATCATTTTCCCCTCATTTTAATATTTTTCTCTCAATACAACCCTTGTATATCCCAAAACCTTTGTTCACCTCCTGCTCATTGAAAACTATTAAACAATTTGTATGGATTGGATTGCATGAGTATGATATGTTGTTGAGCCAAATTTTATTTCATATTTTAAAAGAGTTGTCATGTATGGTTGTTAAAGAAACTATTTTCTAATCAATTATGCATACAAGAATGAGCTTTTTCAGCAGAGGTAGCGATGATAGAGGTTGTTACGAGGAAAATCTCTCTATGGCTATGGTAAACCACAATAGACAGAAATGACTGTGGAAATCAACTATATCCCCAACATATGCTATATAAACCAATATGAAAGCAAGATAAGAAATATGCCTACCTCATCTATATGTTCGATGAAGTCCACCGTTGAGCACTTGAACCCAAAGCTATATACTTGTAACTAGTTCTCAACAAACAAGCAAAACAAGAATATTGTGATAATGTAAAAGGTTAGCACATTAGATAGCATAATCCATTAATAAACATAAAAAATATACAAATGGATAATAACTCATATATTTGAAAGATATCAATTCGACGGGAAAGGAGTTTTCTATTAATAAATGATCAACAGAAGCGAAAATATTACAGACTTCCATGTCAGCATGGTTCAGAACCGAGAAACTAAGTTCTTTCCAGCTGGGCCTCCACCACTTCAATCCTCCACAAAAGGAAAGCTCATAGAAGGGAGACAATGGGGTTCTCCATCAATAGGGGAAGAGCTTGGAGGATGAACATTGTGTTCAGACTTAAAGGACAAAGGGATGCAGACTCAATATGAAGTAACAATTTCTCCAAAGTAATGTTTCTCTCAAAGTTAAACTCTTATCCTTTTCCATAGCTCAGAATTGGCCCATTTATATCCTTCAAAATGGAACTGA
Source organism: Picea engelmannii (assembly GCA_009831015.1). NCBI lineage: Eukaryota > Viridiplantae > Streptophyta > Pinopsida > Pinales > Pinaceae > Picea > Picea engelmannii. The sequence goes on along the minus strand of ML779684.1, from coordinate 333,212 downwards.
AGGGCTGAGTCGAAATGTTTCCAGTATATGGAAGGATAAGGATCAAATATCTCATGTAGTGACATGGAAACCCAATATTTAATTTTCATTTTCTGGAACAAATCCTGATGTACGCGGGCTGTAGTGGAGCAGCCTATGTATACACATGTTGTATAGTGTGCAAGATGCATATATGTGGAAAAATATTAATTTTTGTCTCTAGATTTTATCAACGGGGAAGATAAGTCTGCATATGGAAATGGAATAAGGCCCTATGTGCAAGATTGCATAGGGTGAGGAAAATATTTTGTAATATACCGGATATAAAATGTATGCAGAACAGAAATAAAATGCTAGTAATGGCAGAATAACAACAATATAACCAGAACATTCACCACAATAACACTGAAATGATATAAGAATAACAACATAAATAACACTTTAAATCTGAAAGCAATGTTCATGGGCCTCTTCGAGGGGGAAACCTCCAGTTGAGCAGAGCTATATTACAATAATATCCAAGCTAGGGTTCTCATACCCTCGACTCCTATTTATACTAAAAAGAAGCATCTAGAGGAAGATCCTTCTAGAAGTGAAATCTTCTATTAGGTCTTCTTACATCCTCCTTATTCTATTTTATTGAAAGGCCTTATTAATATTGACCTTTATTACATCCAAATATATTGTTCTACCTATGTGCAGGTTAGGACCCTAACATGTCCGCCCCCTTAAAAAAATCCTTGTCCTCAAGGCTTGAGATGAGGAAATTGTTGCAGAATGGTAGTTGGTTCCCAAGTGGCGTCTGCTAGAGTTGTATCTTTCCACTGGACTAGGAATTTCTTGATGGTTCTCTGACATAGGCGACGCTCACGCTAGTCCAAAAATGCTTCTGGTTGTAGCCAAATGGATCCTTCTTCAGCTAACTCTGGAAGGTTGGTTTGAATTTGGCACTTAGCTCCAATCACCTTCTTTAAGAATGAAACATGAAAAATAGGATGTAGCTTCGAATGGTTGGGAAAAGCTAACTGATAGGTGACTTGTCCCACACGCTTGAGCATGGTATAAGGACCATAAAATTTGGGCACTAGCTTCTGAAAATGCTCTACCTTGAGGGAAGTTTGCTTGTAAGGTTGCAGTCGAAGAAACACCTGATCCCCTTCTGCAAATTGACGTTCATAGTGACCTTGATCTGCTTGTTGCTTCATGCGATTCTCTGCCATGACCAAATTCTCTTTGAGGGTACGGAGAATAGCCTCTCGAGCTATAAGTGTTAGGTCAACTGCCTGGACCTTCGAGGCACCCGATAAGTATGAGAGAACTAAAGGTGGCTTCTTTCCATATACCACTTCAAAAGGAGTCATGCGTGTAGCTGTATGGTATGAAGTGTTGTACCACCATTCAACTAGGGGTAACCATTGAGCCCACTGATTTTGTTTTCCGAGGAAAAAAACCTCAAATATGTTTCCAAACACTTGTTGACAACTTCCGTTTGGCCATCAGTCTGAGGATGATAAGTTGTGTTGAGATGCAATTATGTGCCTTGTATATTGAACAATTCTTGCCAAAAATTGCTTGTGAATGTTGGGTCGCGATTAGAAACAATAGAGTGTGGCATGCCATGAAGCTTGAAGACCTGATCCATGAATATTTGAGCCACCGTGGATGTTGTAAACGGGTGTCGAAGGGTGCATAAATGAGCATACTTGGAAAGGCGATCAACAACCACCATGATGATGGATTTATTTCCCAATTTGGGTAAGCCGGTAATAAAATCCATAGAGATATCCTTCCAAATAGTAGGTGGAATCGGGAGCGGTTGTAGTGTGCCCAACAATTTGATTGTTTCTCCCTTATTGCATTGACACACGTCACATTCAGCTACAAAATTATGAATGTCCTCTTTCATACCATCCCAGAAAAAGGAACGTTTGACCCTGTCATAGGTTTTGGTGAACCTGGAGTGCCCTACAGTGGGTGTAGCATGAAGCTCAAAAAGTACTGTGGATTTAATCTTTGATTGTTTACTTAAATACAAATGGCCTTTGTATCGAAGTTCCTCATGGAGCCAAGAGTACCCTGGGGAAGCTAGAGCATTGGACTGCAATTGCTGGATCAACTGCAAACTTTTGGGATCTTGTAGCCATTCCTGGCGAACAAATTGGAGCCAATCTGGTACAATGAATGAAAGAGAAAAAATGGATCCTTCATCTTCATATTTGCGGGAAAGTGCATCCGCAACCACATTGTCTTTGTATTTCTTATAAATGATCTCATAATCATATCCAAAGAGTTTAGTCACCCATTTTTGTTGTTCTGGGGAGGAAATGCATTGTTCTAGAAAATACTTAAGGCTTTGATGGTCTGTCTTAATTTGGAATGGTTTCCCCAATAGATAAGGACGCCATAGATCCACAACATGCAAAATAGCCAACATTTCCTTTTCGTAGATGGATTTGCCTAGATTTCTTTCAGATAGTTGCTTGCTGGTAAAGGCCAAAGGTTGACCCTCTTGCATAAGGACAACACCAATTCCTTTCCCTGAGACATCACATTCCAACACAAAGGTCTTTGTGAAATTAGGAAGGGCGAGGACTGGAGTGGTGCACATGGCCATATTCAAGGTTTGAAAAGCTTGAGCAGCGGCTGGAGTCCAAGTGAAAGAATTATTTTTGAGGAGACAAGTGAGAGGTGTTGCAATCTTCCCATAATTCTTAACAAACTTGCGATAATACCCTATTAAGACTAGAAATCCACACAAGCTCTTAAGATTATTTGGGTGAGGCCAGTCTTTCATAGCTTCAATCTTTTTAGGATCCACCCTGATGCCATCTTTACCAACTAGATGACCCAAGTATTCTACTTCTGAGGCACCAAAATCACATTTAGACTGTTTCAGGAAAATTTGGTGTTGAGAGAGTAGATGGAGAACTCAATCCACATGAGCAAGATGATCTGTCCAGGTTTTGATATAGATGAGGATATCACCAAAGAAAACTAAGACAAAATGGCAGAGAAAATGACAAAAGACATGATTCATGAGGCTTTGGAAGGTGGAGGGGGAATTACATAAGCCAAAGGGCATGACCAAAAACTCATAGTGGCCCTCGTGAGTTCTAAAGGAAGTCTTGGGAATATCTGCCTCTTTCATACGTATCTGGTGGTAGCCCGAACGAAGATCTAGTTTAGTGAAGAATTGGGAACCACTCAATTCATCCAGGAGGTCATCAATGACAAGAATGGGGAATTTGTCTTTGATGGTAAGTTTGTTGAGGGCATAGAAGTCAGGACACATTCACCAAGAACCTTCTTTCTTCAGGACCATGATCACAGGAGATGAATAAGGGCTCATACTAGGGTGGATAACACCTGCATTAAGGAGTTCCTAGACCATTTTCTCAATTTCATTTTTTTAGGAAAATGGGTGACAATATGGACGGATATTGGGAGGAAGGCTTCCTGGTACAAGGGGGATGGAATTATCATAAACACCACGGGAAAGAGGGAGGCCTTGGGGAGTGGAAAAGACCAATTGATGTTTAGAAAGAATGTCTTGGAGGTCTTGTGGTACGGAGGGTGTCTCTGTTGCTTGTATGGCATGGAGTTGGGTGATAACACCATAATGACCCTTTTTGAGAAACTTTTCCTTGCGATGGGAACTAATGATCTCAGGTGAACCAGAGGTGATTCCTTGGAACTTATATTGGTGGCCCTCCTGGTCGAATTGCATGGTTAAGTATTTAAAATCCTTGAGAATGAGACCCAAATTCCTTATCCAATCTGCACCCAACACAATGTCACAACCTCCCATGTCGATAGAAAACATATGGGATTTCAGGTGGTAGTCACCAATTTGGAGACACACATTTTCATAACACCCTCCACATTTCATGGAACCACCATTGGCAATCATGATTTGGAAATTATTGATGGCATGGATGTAGCAATGAGTTTCTTGGGCAATGCGGCGATGAATAAAATTATGGGTGTTTCCACTATCAACCAGAATGATGACCTTCTGATGCTTGATGTAACCGATTATCTTGAGGGTTTGGGGAGCGGAGAAGCCAGTGAGAGAATTGAGGGAAATGACTAGTTCTACTTTGGGAGGGTCTGAGGGAGGGGTTATGTCAGTGGATTCAGGTGATTCAGACATAGAGGGAGTTTCTTCATCTTCTTCCGAAATATCCTCGGAGATGGACATAAAAAAATTTTGTTCTTTACACTTGTGGCCCGAGAAATATTTGTCATCACAGTTATAACAAATGCCTTTGAGTTGGCATTCAACCATTTCAGCCCAGGTCAATTTTTGGATCTTTAGTGGAGCAGAGGGAGTAGTGAGATTTACTGGTTTGGGGCGAGGGATGAAGGAGGGTTTGTGGTTTTGAGAAGATACAACCTGTTTTTCTTCTTTAGCTCTTTTGGTAGCCTCCACCCAACTCTTAGGCCGAGCCATGAGGACATGGACCCGAATTTCATCCTTGAGGTCGCTGATAAAACACTCTCGAAAAAAGGTATCAGACATGCCCTCTGTTATAAAATCCAGATGCTCAAAGGTAGCTATAAAGTCTTCCACTGTTCCTAATTGTTTCAGCTTTGTCAAATGGCCCAAATGGTTGGTGTCAGTGTCAAAGCGTTCATAAAGCTCTTTCACAAATTGTGTCCAAGCAATATACCCTTGACGAGAATTAATTCTCCATTGCCACCATTGCCAATGTTCTTGATCTAGATGGAAAACACCATATCAGAGTTTGGCCAAGTCATTTGTAATGCTGTATAAAGAGAAGTAATGTTCCATTTGGGTTACCCAACCAGTGGGGTCTGAGCCATCAAATTTGGTCACATCCACCCGTGGAAGGCGTAGGTCACATTGAAAGTGATGGTTCTGCAAGGTATGGGAATGAGAGGAAGGGTCACCTTTAGTATGTGGGGGTGAGGAAGAGGAAGGGTTATATGTTGGGATATGAAGAATACTGCAGAGAGGAAATGCTAAAATTCTTAACCAGAAAGAAATGTGTATTTACTTGGCAACCCGAACATAGTTGCACAGGAATAGATCTTGTCTGTTTTAATTTGTTTATGTTTCTGTCCCCAAGGGTTAGATATTCAAGGGTTCTACAGACAAGTATTTTCCCTATGTTATAGCTCTCTGATATACGTGCGGGGTCCAACAGTAGTATTCGGCCCAATATCTCAGGGCACTAACTAAGGAGGATAGACTGTACCCTTAGCCATACTACCCGACTACCCAGGTACTAAAGAGTATCTTCCCGAGTGTTGTTCACGGTGACACTATAGAAGTCAGGCGGCCTATCGGTTTATTTAAAGAGGGCTTCAGGTAATCTAGGCCAATCCATACATAGGTGTTGTCTAATGCGCTACCACTCAAAGGGGTACCAACAAGGGTTACAAGGGTGGCCAACAGATGTGTGTTTAAGTACCACTTGTATTTCCTGCATGTATGAATCCCTCAACCATGGGTTTATGCACATAACGATAGATCTATTTGGCTTAAAGACGCCGGAATACGTCTCTACCCTGGAAAAAAAATTAGCCCACACTTTCTGTCGAGGAAAGTGCTCTGATACCACTTGTAATATACCAAATATAAAATGTATGTAGAACAGAAATAAAATGCTAGTAATGGAAGAATAACAACAATATAACCAGAAAATTCACCACAATAACACTGAAATGATATAAGAATAACAACAAAAATAACACTTTAAATCTGAAAGCAATGTTCATGGGCCTCTTCAAGGGGGAAACCTCCAGTTGAGAAGAGTTCTATTACAATAATATCCAATCTAGGGTTCTCATACCCTCGACTCCTATTTATACTAAAAAGAAGCATATAGAGGAAGATCCTTCTAGAAGAGGAAGCTTCTATTAGGTCTTCTTACATCCGCCTTATTCTATTTTATTGAAAGGCATTATTAATAGTGACCTTTATTACATCCGAATATATTGTTCTACCTATGTGCGGGTTAGGACCCTAACATATTTCTATAATAGATGCCCCCTAATGTGTGAGGTCAGAGGAGTATATGTTATGGTTGAAATACATTATAAATAAACCAGAAGTGAATTGGTAGGGGACCAGCTGGATGAACTCATTTCTCATTACATACTGCATTGACTTTTCATACATGGCTTCCAATAAAATTACACTGTAGATCCATGTGAAAAATATACCAAACAAGTGTATGTGGCCATGAATAGGCAAATACAAATGTGGTTAAATTCCAATAGCTTTCATAGTCACGAAAAAGGGCCAGTAGAACCAGTCTCAAAACCAATATAAAGATATATGTATACCATGGAGTACAATCTGATCTCCTATGATCACTAAAGTCATATCAGTAATGGTCCAATGAAAAGGAAGCAACATCTCAGGAAAGATGTGGCCGCATAGTGATGTATTCAAGTCTTCTACACAATCCACCAATGGTGCAAGTATACATCATGTGAATAAAAGAGTTGAGGTCGAACACAATAAGACATCGTTTGATTACTGGTCATTGAGGTATATCATTAACAAACATGAGACAACCTACCGATAATGAAAGTAGGTATCAAGGGACTGAGTACATTCTTACAAGTGTGAATAGAGGAGTCGGTGTCGAACACCTGAAGAATCCATCGACCAAGAGACATTGATGTATTCCCAACTGTCGATGGTGAGAAAGCCTGCCACTGATGACTGCAAGACTCAAGTTATTCATAAGACTCTAGGTCCCATTTCCATAATAAATAAGATGAAGTCGATGGAAAGAGACCCGTTGAAAGGAGAGCATTAAGGAATCTCTCATCAGTCAGCACGAGGTACAAAGCAGGAGGTTCATGATTTGGTGGAAATCGAAGGAAGAACATATTCAAGAACCAATGACCCTATGTGTATTTCACGTGTTCCAAGTGCAAGTGGTACATGAAAAAGACCCTCTGAATAGCAGCCAATGACGAAAACTACTGACAAAGGCAGGGAAATCACCAATAAGGCTAATGGCATACAAGACATTGCATGAATCCCAATGTGTGAATAGATGTCTTGTCGTCAAACACAAGGGAAACCACCCAGTCAACGACCAATGATGAAGTGTTGACTATTGGGTTCAAGGTTACCTACCAATGATGAAAGTAGGGCCAGGGTGCATGATAGGACTTACAGTATCATGTGATTCTGAGAGAAATTGAGGATATGGCTGACATGAAAAGTCAAGAGTTCTGAGGAGTGGCTGACACAGGTTGATAGACTTCCTTTGAGAAAGAGCATGAGACATATGGAGGACTCCAGCAACATATACCCAATCATGAAACCATAATATGCAGGAGGCATCAATGAAATTCTCTAATGGGTCTGGAAGAGTAACTAGTCGGTAGAGAAGACACTGTAACGAGCTCATCTTCCTAAGGCGATGCTAATCCCCAAAATTATGATAATGAATGGACTCAATAACTTTGTTCTCTATTCAAAGGAGACATGATTGTTGCCAACATAAGATAATACTCCCTTCCTGCCCGTCTTTTTTTGTTTTTTCATAGACAAATGAATTCTATGATACAGAGAAGGAAACGAGTGTCACAGGTAAGAAAAACTAGTTCCAACAGTGGAACATACCTATGCTCAATGTGGGGAAATGCATGCAGGAGATGGACACTTGGGAGAATGTTCTCTCCTAGGTATAGGGTGTCAAATTCTGAAGGATATAAACAAGGCTCTGCTTGGTTGAGGATGAAAAACTGTTGAGGAAAACGGTTTAGAACGCAAAGAGAGAATCAACTATAGGCTCAATACTACAAGCAAGGGCATGAGATGCTATCACAACTTAACGCCAAAAAATGTCCTTTTTTATGTCTTTTAGTCTACTTGGTGTGAAAAAGGGATAAACTTGTTCCAAATAGACGTCTTTTCAAATCCAATTTACGAGTGTGAAAGAGATAAGTTCACTCAGCAATATTTTCTCTTTTTGATAATGAGTCGGAAAAGAGCTTAACTAAGACTCGCGACCTTTCAAGTCAAATTTAACGAGAGTGAAAGGGACAATCACTCGGCAATATTTTCTCTTTTCATAGATGATTTGGAAAATATATTAAATTAAACTCGTTGGGGAGTCCTCGGGGTATAAGGTTGTATGTTTATGAATGATAAATGAGGCTCAACATCAAGTCATGTACTAGCTATGAGGGACTCTTGGTCCTATGGAAAAAATCTATGCATGGGCACCAAGTGAAGTAGGGTATCTAACTAGGGCACCCATGTTTAGTAAGTCTCTACCACTTGCTAACGACACTACTTATAGCAGATGGAAGGTTCTGTGTCGCAACAAATGGGTTTGTATATAAGGCATAAAATGTGACACTTTATAGGATAATGCGAAAATGCATGATGGAGTGGATACCTATCCTATATATTGGGTAATGAAAATACATGCTTGTGGTGATGAATGACAAACATAACGTTGAAATATGCAAGAATCCTAGGTTAAAAATGCAAAAACCAACTCGATCCACCTTTGTATTAGTCCATTAAGTGAAAAAAATGGCTTAAAACTATAGAAAGTGGGTAAAAATAGTTTATAAATAGTAACAACATAAAAAATTACTATACCATTTTGATTTTTTACCCAAGTGAAAATTGGACCAAAATACCTTCGAGATTCAAATGACAATTGCGAGAGCATCAGGAAACAAAATTATCAACCGTCTTGACCAGGTAAATCTACTTCCCTTCCTCTTCAATTCTAGTGGATTAAGTTTTTGAATTAGGTTTCAAATTTTTAGTTATTGAGGGCGCAAAATGTGAATTTTGGTCTACGCGGGATGTCTTCAATCAGGTCACATATACGACGAGGTATACGCTCCTTTGTAAACTACAGGGAGATTATATCAAGCCCTACACGCGACTGTAATTGAAGTAGGCCATGTACATGCACACAAACAATAATTTTTAAGGGTTCTAACTGAATTTTTGATTTGTTCTTAGCAGGATGGTACTTGAATGGAGAGAAAGAGAGCACGAGGAGGTCGATGTTGTAGATCAATATTTGGGGGTTCAAATGGCCTTAAAATTATGTTGATTATACAAATTTTGGGCACTCAAAGGAATGAGAGCCCAAGTGAGGTTGCTTGAGATTCTTGAGGGTTATTGGGATCCTGAGAGTGAAAGATTCAATCTCGATGGGAAAGCATTGAAAATTGAAGTAGAGGACATTTACTTTTTGACTGGTCTATCATGTCGGGGAGAGGTTGTAAACCTCAAATCATGGGGAGCAGGGAGTGGAATGAAAATAGAGGAGTACATAGATGCCCACTATGTATAAGGGACTCCTAAGGTGGGGAGTCAACTCCCTATCGAGGAAATTAAAAATCTCAGTCTGAAGATTATTGTGCTCATGTTGACCAAGATCACAGGTTCGGCCTCGTTTCACCAGGCATCAAGGTCGTTCATGTTCTATGCAGTGAAGTGTATGAGATCCATAGTATATGACTGGTGTACCTCACTAATAGAAATATGAAGAGTCAGTTGAGAGAGTGCAAACAAGGGGGTAAGAGGAATTTTGGTTTTGCCTCTATTCTATGCAGTTTCTTTTTTGATCAGGTTCTAGGTTTGGGACCTAGAATCAAGATTCTTCCTAGAGGACCTCACGATCCATCCATGGCACGGTGGACCGAGGTAATGAGGTGGAAGGGGGGAGGTCGGGTGCTGACACCCTACAATAAAGATTTCTTCTACTAGTGGCAGCGACAGGTCATTTCCCTAGATGACTATCCCTATGCAGAGATAGACTTCTGAGGAGATACATACATGCCACTTCCACCAGGGTCCACCTATGGTGACATAGGTATGTCAAATGTTTTTTAAATATTTCATTTTTTTTATTTTTATACAATAGAAAAAAATATTTTTGGATGGCTCTTAAGTATTAACTGGACATTTTTTGTAACGCAGACGTGGGTCCAAGACGTCCGAAAGAGTTTCCTCTCCACCGATGGAGGAACCGGGGAGACGAGGCGGCGGGAGGAGAAGCGGAGAGAGTGCTACAAAATGTGCACGAGAACCTGTCACATTTGACTCACAAGATTCCCATGGTTCAGGTAGAGGATCTGCCTGAATCCATGCAGTGACAGGTGGTTGGTGTACCCAGAGCATGGGTGCGACTCTTTCGTCATCTCGCAAACACCATAGTTTGTTACCATGACACACATCCAACGCCACAGGCGTAGATGTCGTGGATATTGTAGTATCGGTTGTATATGTGTATTGAGGGTATTAGCCCAAATTTTGTACTATAAACACCATATTTTTTAAATATATAAAAAGGGATCTTTGCCTTTACTTATATTTTACAATGTGTACATTGATGAGATGGTTTTCTTTGCTTTAGTTATGTGAAAAATTCCAATCTAAAATGAAATTAGCATAAGCATCAAATACATGATTAGAACTCCTAGGAATATGATAATATGTAATAAAATCAAACTGTCGTTCTAAAAGACGTTCCCGTAGGAATCGACGGGATAAAGTAGGATCACGCATGAGGTAACTGTCGTTCAACTAACATACTGCTAATTGGGAATCTAGGAGAACTTATAAAGAATGAATACCATGTGATATAGAATCACGCAAAAGTTATATAATGACGCTATATTCAACCACATTGTTCGTGGATGGCCCTAGGCATATGCCACCTAAAGACACCAGTAGACCCTCGAGTGAGTAAACTACCCAAGCAGTAGAAGCCAAGTTCTGTGTATGACGACTGGATCCGTCTACGAATCCTAGGTAGATCGAAGAATCCGTTGACATCTGTCAACCAAGTGAAAACTCGATAAGAAACCCGAAAAAAGAAAGGAAAAAGAGATATACACTAAATTACATTAGTATATAGAGAATTCCTCCCGATCCAGGGGCTCAAGCGTAATATATTTTCAAGTAGAGCCCATTTATGGGCTCGACCAACCTATTCCCTTCATAATCTTATAACTCATAGGCTCCTTTTTTCTAGAACACGTCGCACGATATAAGGACCGTGCCACATGGGTTTAAACTTGTTTGCGCCCAGTGGTTCTTTGGCTTGATCATACAATAGGAACAAGTCACCCTCAGCGTACAACTAAGGAAAGACAGACTTATTGTACTGGAACTTTACACGTCTTTTGTTCGCCTTGATAGTCGTAGAGGCGTCTCGACGCTACTCATCAATACTCTCTAGGTGTATAAGACGTCACTCGAAATTGAAAGTGTCAAGTAGGAGCATGACTGCCAACTTAAGAGAAGGTATTTCTCATTCAATAGGTAAAATCGACTCCACAATGTGTACTAACTGGAAAGGGGAAAATCGTGTGGTCGTCTTGACCGAGGTTCGGTATGCCCAATTTATGGGATATAGCATGATATGCCAGTTGGATTTACTCTGACTAACATTTTTTTGCAAAATGGTTTGAGAGACTTGTTGATGGCCTCTACTTGTCCATTTTCCTTGGGGTAATAAAGAGAATAATGACCATGTCTAAACCCCATCTTAGCTTCTAGTTCTTCCATCATTTCATTTTGAAAGTGACTGCCATGATCAGTGACAATCTCACTTGGGATACCGAACCAAGCGATAAGTTGATTGAATACGAAGAAGGTGACAATATTCCCATCGGATTTAACCATAGGCATGGCCTTTTCCCAGTTAGTAAAGTAGTCGTCAACCATAATAATGTGTTGATTCCCCCCAGCTGAAGTTGGGTTTCAATATACGAAGTCCACCCCCCACTTGGTGAAGGGAGTGGCAGTAATGACTGGGTGAAGAGGGGATGGATGCGAGCACATTTTCCAAGTGAACACCTGGCAGGGGTGACACTTCTTAACTGCTTCAATACAATATTTAAAGATAGTAGGCCAGAAATAATTGGCTCGCAAAAATTTTTGGGTTGTCGCAAGCCTGGATAGATGACCACCACAGTCCCCACTATGGAAATCGTTCAAGACACACTCGGCTTCTCCATGAGTTAAAAATGATGCAATGTATTGTCTATTCCTCGACAATACAAAGTGTCACCAATGATAGTATATTTCTTAGCTTGGTATCTTACACATCATCGGTCATCTTGTGAGAGATGCCGAGGGAAACTCAAGGTTTGAAAATAGAGAATGATGTCTCCATACCAGGAGTCGGACGACGAGACAACAAAAATGTGTTTGTTCGCAAGAGAATCAACATGGATAACATCCTCATCTAATCATGGAAAATCAGATATTAACTCCGCAGAGACTAGGGATTTCTTGGATTCCGTGAAAGTGAAATCAAGATCAAACTCTTGTAAAATGACAATCCATTTTTATATTTCCCCCTTATGATACGCCTAGTAAGGACGTATTGAAATGGGTTGACATCGACAATCATCGTAGTCTTGCAAAGTAATATGTAATGACGCAAACGTTGGACTACGTGGACAACAACCAAAGCTACTTTTCTATGTGAGAATAATTAAGTTCAGGACCGACTAAATTCTAACTAAGATAGTAGACGACGTGCTCGTGAAGCTCATCATCCTCTAGAACCAGAACCATACCAATTGTATTCTCAGATGTGACAATATAAATCAAGTAATATTTGTTGTAGTCAAGAGGCTTCAGCAGAGGCACTGATACCTATTACCAAGGATTTCTTCAAAGCATCAAAGGACTCATGGGCTCACTCATCCCAGATAAAAGGGGTGTCCTTCTTTAAGAGATGCATGAAACCCTTAGTGATATTGGAATAATTCACTATAAACCGACGAAGAAAGTTAGCTTTCCCCTATAAACCCTGAATTTGTCTAATGGTGCATGGGGGAGGCAACCAAAGTATTGCCTCAACCTTTAGTGGATCCACCATGATCCCAGTCTCAGAAAATAGAAAACCCAAAAGACGACCAGACTTAACGCAAAAGATGTACTTGTGAGGGTTCAACTAGAGTCTATAGTAACATCATTTTTCAAAAACAAGATGAAGGTGTATAGCATGATCCTCTCTCTTGCGAGAGTGAGCAACAAGATCATCAAGGTAATCTTTGACTATGTTCTTAAGATCGTGAAAAGAGAAAGTCATGGCACGTTGAAAGGTTCCTCCGACGTTTTTAAGGCCGAAAGGAATTTTCCGGTATGCAAAAGTACCCCAAGGAAAAATAAATGTTGTCTTGTGTTGATCCTTAGGTTTGATTTGGATTTGGTTATATCCTAAAAATCCATCCATAAAATAAAATACTTCACTTCCTGCACAATCGTCGAGGATTTGATAGATGAAAGGTGTTGGGAAGTTGTCTTTAGGATAGGCCTTATTTAGGTCACAAAAGTCCATACATACATGGATGTTTCCTTGCTTCTTATCTACAGGAATGGGGTTGAATACCCATTCAGTCAAGGGAACTGAGTAGATGAATCCAACATTAAGTAGCTTCTCCACCTCTACCTTAATAGTAGGGGCCTTCCGGGTATTTACATCTCTAAGACATTGTCGAATAGGTTTAGCATCAGAATAAGTTTTAATATCATGTTCGACAATACGAGGGTCGATTCCTAGCATATCTTCATATGACCAAGAAAATACGTCTCGCTATTCCTTGAAGAGTTTGATGTAGATCGGGGTTTCTTCTGGCGAACAATCCACACCGATATTTACATTTTCAACCTTGCCAGGGGTATGAGAGATGTTGATCGTGACGGTAGGAGAAATACTCGCCATGTTTCTTTCGGCATAAATGTCGTGTGTATCAAGTGGAACTATGGCATGACCGACTATCTCACTCAAATTTGATCAAAAATTATCTTTTTCGATTCTTTCAAGCTCTGGGAGAAAGTAAGAGTGGTGATGCATATCATCCCAGGGTTTGTCAGAACCATTCATGGCTTCAATGATAGCTTCGTCCAAATGAAAATTCCCATTAAGGAAATCATGTGAACAAGATAACAAAGTGGCCCACACAGGCCTAAGAATGGGATCCTCCTTATCTGTCAATGATGTAACAGGATCGGGATCGACAGAAGAGTCAAGAATGACTTGATACACAATCTCCAATACCAATAGTGGCATTCCCATTCCAACATGAAACTGACCTTCACAAGACGAAATTGGGGAAGGTAGGCTCCACTAATCACTAAAATAGGAAGTGCGAAAAGGAATGGACCTCCCTGTCGAGATGGGCCTACTGGACATGGCGTAAACGTGGAGATTCAGTGTCATTAAGTTGAAAGTACCCATAAGGGAATAATACATTATGACACCGATATTCTCAGTTGTCGGCTGAGAATTGTCAATCACAGGGATCGACGGTTCAATAGATGGACTAGAACTAGAGCACACAAAGGATAATTGATCGATCGTCACGATATTCCCTTCATGAGTAAATAAAAGAGTACAAAAGATGGACGATACTACGACAATCATGGGATAAGTCCAATTACATCCTAGCAACAAGTTATAATCAAGAGGCATAGCAACTACCTCTACTTCCACCTCTACTGTCTTCCCACCTAACTAGACTGGAAAGGAAGGGAGAATACCATGAGGGAAAAAGGAATGATCGTCAAAAGAAGTCAACATGTTCGATGCCTTGGAAAGAGTCGAAGAATTGAGATCTTTCCAACAGACCAGGGACATCACACATGTAGCAACGCCTTCATCAACAACCACACGTTTGATGGTATATTTTGAGTACTCCACATGGATTTGGAAAGCCACATGGTAAGGAAGTGAGGCTTCACATCTGTGACATCAAACTTGATAAATTTTGATCCAATGAGTTCTAGAGCTCCTAAAGCAGAGATTAAGGCATTCCTCTGTGAGGGACACGTCTACAGTACCTCCAAAGTCGACATTGCACAAGGGGTTTGACCCAGATCCTCAAGAATAGAGTAATTATGGGTGGTTGTATCATTTGGATTGTGGGTAGAGTGCTTGAGTACTACTTTCGGACTATGAGGTGGTGTATCTAGTTTCTCAATATGTAAATTCGTCTCCGGAGGGGGAGGAAGAGGTTCTAGACTAGAAATAGCTTGTGAAGAGCTATAATCTCAAGATCGAGTGGCTACATGAACTTTTTCATCGACCATATTGATACATAAACGGTCTCCATCTTGCAACGGTGGGTTTTTACTCCCACTAGTCACATTTCTAGCATTTGAGGAGCTCGAGGCCATGTGTTGATTATGTGGGAATGGATTCGTTAGCACGATGATCAGTAGATATAATAGCCTCGCAGCTTCTACAAGTTTGGGGCATAAATGGATAAGGTGATAATCTATGAAAAGCTTATAGGGAAACTTCACCTTACGTCTTTCTCATTTTCCCTCTCCAACATTATCATTCATCTTTTCATTATTACCATTGTCCTTGGTTTTATTACCATTTTTCCCACCCTTGCGAGTATTATGTCCTTTCTTCTTATTCCCTCCTGGTTGCTAGTTACCATTTGGGTTGGCCGACGATTACACAAAATGTACATCCGTCGACTAAGTGGGGTTGGAAGACACAGACGAAGTTGCCCCTCCTGCAGACAGGTTAAGAGACAAATCTTTCATATGGCTTGTCATCGAGTTTGCGGACTTTAATTGGCAACACCTACAATGCCATCAACATGAGGTCTTGTTTTTTTTTTAGGGTCATAAGTTGACCGCGGTGGTTCTGGAAGAAGGTGGTATAACATCCTAGAATGAGCATATATCAAGTCTAACTGTTGGGCTCTAAATATCGCCTCTTCCTCAGTGGTAACCCTGGAAGTAGAAACGTGCTTTGAGATAGGAGCATGAAAAGACTTAAGGAACCATTCTAAAAGAAAGGTCAGGGGTATAGGGGTCTTAATCGACCTCTTCTGTTTATGCCACTCTTGGATATGGTCCTATATATGAGTGGCGATATCTTCATGTAAATTAGACAACAGTTCTAGGTCAGCATCGTAACGAATGGGAAACTAGAAGTGGTTGAGGAAAACCAACAACAACTGACTAAAAGTCCCATATGCCCCCCTAGGTAGCTCAATATACCATTTCATGTCAACTCCGATGAGGGTGCGTTGAAATAATATTAATCTAATAGAATCGTCATTAAGGGAATTCATTGAGCACAAAATATTAAAGGTAGTGACGTTTTCACCAGGATCCTCTCCATTCTTACCCTCTAACTTCAGGATGTCTGAAGGAAGCTTGGTGGGGACAGGGGTCCATGTAGGATCATGACTCACTGGGTCATTCATTAACTTAGACAAGTCTGGCACATTAAGCGTGGCCAGAAAAGGGAGATGGGGTTGTAACATATTTCCCCAAGATCCCGGGAAAGACTGTGCATGAGGAACTGCAGTCCATCCATTGTTCTGGTAAACACCATAGCCCTGTCCAGGATTATAATGCCCTCCTCCAGGCTAACCAATAAAAGGTTGGTTGGGCATCATTCTAGCAGGAATGTTCTATTGAGGGTTATAGAAATTTCCTCCAGCTGGATTGGATCCGGGTTGGGGGTTTCCCAAAGCATGAAACCGACCTCCTCTGGGTGGGAATCTGGAGGATAGAGGTGGATTCATCATGCCAAAAGTATTGGTTGGAATATGCATTGAGGAGGTGGGGTTGTAGGATGAAACTTGAGTTGAATATTGTCCTCCAGGTTGATTATTCCACCCAGAAGTAGAAGGATTGGACCCGAGGTTCAAAGTAGGAAAGCCTCCCATATTAGGAGTCGTTTGAGGGATTTGAGATCCACCAAACGAAAATGGAGTGTAAGGAGGTGGGGTGCCCCCAAGCCCAATGCTATAATTAAGTCCATTAGCTAGGATGGAGTTCGAAAACTGTGAAGTAAATTTGGGCATACCATAAGAAAATGGACTAGAAGCAATAGGGATGGAATGAACATTATAGCCCGATGAGTGGCCAAGCGATCCAAAAGGGTTCGAGGTGGTAGCCCTAGAATTCACTATAGGTCAATCCATAGTAATGATAGGTTCCTTTGTCACTACAACCATGGAGGTTGCAGGAGTTGAATGGGTTCCATTAACTATAGTAGGTATGGGATTCGAAGGGCTCCCAGTATTCTGAAGACTAGATTTAGTACTCATCCTTGTAGAATCACAAGTCTGAACAGTGGATGTGTGTGTACCACGCCTAATAACTCTACGCCTTTTAGAAGGAAAAGACTTGAAATATGGTGGTAGTTGTAACAAGCGTCAGGACCGGTGGCAAGGTTGGTTAGACTCCACGATGACTTAAGACTCTAAAAAATAAAAAATATATCCTAAGGCCAACTAGTAATCAAAGATCACACCAAAAGTCAAATGGCCAATATGCATATAAATGGGGTAAAGTGGTTGAGTGGCCTCCCTCCCTGAAGAAGTTATGTCCTGCCCAAGAGGGGCCTGAGACTCCCTGCTAAAGATCAGAGGTAACATAATCAGTTATAAGGGCCCTCATGGGATTAACAACCATTTGGTCAGATCCCCCCGGAGAGGTAATCCTACATAAAGGTTGTGTGTTGTCTGACCCTTATCTTACCCAGGGTACCTGTAGAATAACCCCTGCAAGTAACCTATGAGACACTTAAGTCAAGAAACTAATAAACCATTGTATAATCGATGCACAGGCGAGCAGTCGTAAGTCAGGTCCACAATATGGGAAAGGTATCAAAGCCCTAAACCTTGAAAGTACTGCCTCTCACGGAGGTAAAGGAACTAGCAAGATCCCCAAATACGAATAGATCCCCAGAAATATCTCTGACGCTAGGAAGGTATCAATGGGATATCCCTTCAACCAAATTCGTGTGACCTCGTGATTAACTCCAGTGTGAGCGGAGCCTCCTGATCTTACAAATTATACAATGGATTTCTCCACTCCCTGACTTAGACACATATGTTGATTTAATTGCCTTGGAGAAGTTTACTCACAAAATCCTATTCCAAGGCACTAAATCATAGGCAATTTTGTGCACCCTAGAAAATAAAATCATGACTGATCAATTTTAAATTATAGCATTAATTTTAATGGTCGTGATTACTCAAAAAGGTATGGACTCATGGTGTTATGACTCTACAAGAAAAGTAAATATGAAAATAATGCAAAGTCTTAACTTTAACTTTCAATGAATGATATGCTTCTAAAAACCAATGTAATTTTCAAATTCAACTCTACAATTCTGAAGTAAAATGTAGTCTTTCACTATATTCACTAAGCTAATGAAAAAGACTCCAAAAGACAAAAATGCCAAACAATGCAAAATGCCTATTTTTTTTTTGTATTTTCAATATAACAAAACTGAAAATGCATGGACTGAAAAGAAACTAGATATATAACCTTGATGTGTATAAAAAGAGATAACTCAAGCAAAATTCCAAGCAGCAAAACACCCAACCCATTGTACAAGGACAATAAAAAATGAAAAGATGGTGAGAAAGATTCTGCCCAGAAATTCAACCAAAAAAGGGTTTCCTGTCATCCCACAAGCACTCAACAGGCACTACAGAGACCTCAGAAGACTCAGTAAACATCAAATACCACCCAACAACCACTAGACCCAGCAAACAAGCAAGGCAAACTAATGTACGCGATTTTTTAGACAAATTGAGTGTATATACGCATCTTGCAGTGAGACAACAAGCGTATATACATGACTGTCAAGGAAAAAGGAGTGTATATGCTTCAAAACAAGGCGAGGAAATGGATAAAGGATGAAAAATCAGACCCAGAGTGAACAGGAACTGTCAAGCAATGATACGACAAGAACCACAATAGAAATGAGAGCAATCTAAGGAGAAAAATACTCCAAACCCTAAGAAATAAGATGCATCCCCAGTATGGTCGTCAATTCTGTTACAATGAAAATCTCTCTATGGCTAGGGTAAACCACAATTGATGGAAATGACTGTAAAAATCAACTCTATCCCCAACATATGCTATATAAAGCAATATGCAAGCGAGATACAAAACATGCATACCTCGTCCAGATGTTCGATGAAGTCCACCATTGAGCACTTGAACCCAAAGTTATATACCTGTAACTAGTTCTCAACAAACAAGCAAAGAAAGCATATGGTGATAATATAAAGGGTTAGCACATTAGATAGCATAATCCATTAATAAACATAACAAATACGTCCATGAATAATAACTCATATATTTGCAAGATATCAATTGGACGGGAAAGGAGTATTTCTATTAATAAATGATCAACAAAAGCGAAAATATTACAGACTTCTGTGTCAGCACGATTCGAAACCGAGAAACTAAGTTCCTTCCAGCTAGGCCTCCACCACTTCAATCCTCCACCAAAGACAAGTTCACAGAAGGGAGACAATGGGGTCTCCATCAATAGGGTAAGATCTTGGGGGATGAACACTGTGTTTATACTTAAAGGACAATGGGATACAGACTCAATATGAAGTAATAATTTCTCCAGAGTAACTTTGCTCTCAAATTTGAATTCGTCTCCTTTTCCATCGCTCGGAATTGGCCCATTTATAGACTTGAAAATGGAACTGAAGGGCCGATTCAAAACGTTTCCAATATATGGAAGGAAAAGTATCAAATATCTCCTTTCGTGACATGGAAACCCAAAATTTAATTTTCATTTTCTGGCACAAATCCCAATGTATGTGGGTTGTAGTGGAGTAGCCTGCGTATATGCATGTTGTATAGTGTGAAAGATGTGTATATGTGGAAAAATATTAATTGTTTCTCTGGATTTTATCAATGAGGAAGAGAAGTTTACATAGGGAAATGGAATAAGGCCCTCTGCAGAAGATTGCATAGGGTGAGGAAAATATTTCTATAACAGCGGTAATCGAGGGAGAGGTAATTGGAACATGGGCCCTAGAAGGCCAAGATTCTCTATACACTTTGATGCAAACTCGCAAGAGTTAGGCCAGCTATTTCAAGATGTGTGTTTTAACTGGATTGGGCAAGGATTTGTCCAACCTAGGCCCGAAAGGCCTCCTTTGCAATCCCCACGGGTCCCTGGTATCCCCGTGCCTCTTCATGTCTCACTACAGCCTGAAGTTCTAGAGAACGACGGATGGCAAGAGATTGTCCACCCGACATTCTCCCAACATCGTGGCTAGCATGAATTGTCTTTACCTTCTCCCCCACCTATCAATCAAAATGTCCAAGTTGCCCCTATCCACTCACCAGTTCAGTCTTCCCATGCAAGATAAAGGTTGAAAATTGAGGCCCACCATTCCCCTGACAAAGGAAAAGACACTATTGCCCCTTCCTCACCCTCAAATGACTCTGATAAATATGTGTCCTCCCGCATGCATTTGAGGGATGATTGTTCTCATGTGATCAGCGATATTAGGCCTAAATTCTTCACACAACCTAAGGAAAATTTAGAGAGATCAAAAGGTGATAGAAACAACAAGGGAAATATTGCCTCCCATAGTGGAAAATATGGATTTTAAGCTTTTTTATTTATTAATTGTTGAGAACAATTGACTTCTGAAATTTTGGACACCACACTAATTTTGGATATATGGGTAATATATTTTGAAAATAATTTCAATTATCATTGAGATAAATTGTCAAATATCAATGTGTTGATGGGAGTCACTAGGAGGGACGTTTTGTTTAATTAACTAGTTGTGTTATGATTGTTAAAAGATAAAGGAAGTCACAAAGGGGTCCCACCTACTAGTTATTATTTATTTAAAAACCCTTATTATGATTTATTTATTTTCCCCCTTAACTAAAAAGTTGGTTGAGTTTTAGTTAACTTAACTAAGGAAGTTGTTCAACTACTTCAACCAATTCTAATCTAATTAACAGTAAAAGGAAAGGGAGAAACAAGAGGAGAATAAAAGGAGAAGCATACTAAGGTTTGCGCTTTGAGTTTTTTTTGAGATAATTAAGTTTTCATTCATTCCTTAATTCATTAGAAGCCTAATTATATTTTATGATAGCATGGTCCTATTATAGACAACAAGATTCAGGGATGAATTAAATCATTCATACACTTGTTTTTCAGAGGTGTTGATCTATCTTTGATAGTCTGTGTAGACTTGTCTGTTTGTGAATTATATTTTATGACTGAGAAAGACTATTGTGTAGAGTCGAGTGGGCATCAATCTGTGGCAAGATGATCCATCTTTTTAAGTTTAGTTTTTTATTTTCTATCAGAAGTCCTTTTGTATGTTTCATCGGGGACGTCTAAGTTTGACTTTGGTCCAAAAATTCCTCAGGAAATTTTGTAAAGAGAACGATTCTTTGATGAATTGGAATGAAATAAAAAATTGATTTATGTCTCATCTTTTTTTATTATTGACTTGGTGTATTTACTTCTATCTCTATATTTATTTCAGCATCTGACATATTCAGAAAATTACATAAATAATGATTTTTTCAACAAGATTTTATTTATAAAAAAATAGCCTAAGAACTTGTAAACAATACTCGTGAACTAGGATATCAATTTTGATGGCTATAAACATAGGGTGATAATCTCGTCTATCTTGATTTATCCAAGTAGGATCTGAAATTTTTTGAGTAAGATCATTCCATATCTTTTCCTCAACATTTATTTGGCAACCATACTGGGGAGATCTTCAATATCTCTCTAGTTAATTTTTATGCTTGATTAGCATCGAATACATCTATTTTTTTCTGATATTAATTCTTTGACTATTTTATTTCTTAATGATTGTGCCTGTTGAAAGGGAGCCCAATATTGAGCCAGGTCTTCAAGATCAGACCAACATTGTTTTGAATTTGTTCAACACCATTTTTGACACAGCCAATACTCGTGTTGAGATTAATCATTCATGGGCAACAATTGAACGAGATATTAGTGCCCAAGAACGTTGGGAAGCTAGACGTAGACGGCCTAGAAATCAATAGTAACCTTTATGTTCCTTCAATTTTGGCCTTTCTTTCATGTCCTTAGACTCTCGTGTTTCTAGAAGAAGAAGAGGCTTATCACCTGAAATTAATCCTATTGTTGAAATAGGAAGAAAGAGCATTGTATTATCAACCCAACAAAGTTTTCTAAGGAGAACTTTGTCTGATTCATCCAGTTTGTCTTTCTCCCCCTCACCTATCATCCACAAGATGGAATCTAGTGGTGGCTCTGGTGGCACTGAAAGTGCTTCCTCCTCTCAATATTCATCTTTGTCAGTGATTGGTAGCTTATATAGCCACCATATCCCTATCCAATCTACCACAAATCCCACCAAATTCATTAAAAAGTATGGGATTTTTCATTTTGAAGAATATGCCACAACCACACTGTGGCATGTGTCCTCTCCTCTAAACCTAGCACCTACTACTCCTCCACTTCCTAAATTCAAAGAGAATCTCCCTAGGTTTTTGGGAAATAACATTGTCACTACAAATGAACACCTGGTGGCATTTTCTAATGCTCGTCACAACATAGGAGCCAATAACAACGATACTTGCATGTGCTTATTCATCAATTCCTTGGAAGGAAAGGATGCGACTGATTTATTTGACCTTCCTCCTAATATTTTGTCTACTTGGGAGGAATCAGTTTATTGGTTTAGGTCCACCTATGGGAAATCTAAAATCCTAGTTGAGCAGTTATGGGAGTACAATATCATCGCCTATAAGGATGGTGAAACCATCAAGTCCTTCAACTTGTGTTTCACTAAGTTATGCAATCAAATCCTTGAACTCATTCGACCTCAGAACCAAACCATTTTCATGCATTAATACAATGCATTACCTTCCCCCTATCGCCATAGGCTTGCGAAAAAATCCATTGATAACCTCGGCTCCACTCTACATACATTTTTAGAGTGTGAAGAACAACTCGAAAGAACAGGTCTCCCCCATGGAGAATCGGTTAAATAGACAGACATGTCTCCCCTCTTATAGATAGTACAAGATATGAATAATCGTATGATAGCATATGAGCGAAAGGGAACTGTCTCCCCTCTCACCCCTGGAGCTTCATCCTCTTCTGTACCCCCCTTTAGAAATCCAATTGAAAATAATTTCAGCGAAAATCTATCATGCCTCGAAGCTGGTGTAACTTTCATGAGGAACACCATGAGGAAGCCACATGTGAGGTAAGGAAGAGCGCCAGAGATAAGATCTTTTGTAAAATACCAGAATCTACCATCATTGTCCTAGATTTTGCAGAGCCATAAGATCTCATGATCATCAATACTAGGAACAAATCCTATGCTCCCAAAGGCAAATATGATCCTCCCCACAATTATTTTATACCAAGCTCATCATCACCAACTTCTATGGTTCAGGTTCCTAAGTTTCCTGACAGTCAAGGAACAACTTCCCTTCTCCCCTATTCCAAATACAATATTCTAAATCAGTTGGCCAACATCAAAGAATATGCCACCCTCTTGGACATGGTTGTTGTCCTTGAACAACAGAGGCATCTAAAAAAATTCATGGAAGGAAAAGATTTTGTTGTAGCCAACCTATCTGAAGAGGTGAATGAAGAGGATTCATCTGTAAATAAAGTAGGTGTACATAACTTTAGATAACCTGTAAAAATCCCCCTTTTTATATTTCTGTAAATATTATGGATAATATCGCCCATTGTTTCCTCATTGATGGGGGTTTGGGCCCAAGTGTGATGTCGAAGATTATTATGGAAGATCTAGGCTTGTCTTGTAAAAATGAAAACATCATGAGAATTCTCTCTTATAATAGTCTACAACAAACAACCATAGGTGAGATTAAATATGTGACCTTAGTTTTGTGCGCACACCTTGAAATAAGGACAACCCTTAACATTCATTTAATTGATATGCCAGTAAGAAATTACTCAATCATCTTGGGAAGATATTGGAAAGCTTTGATGGGTGGATACCTCTCACTCGATGGGACACACTTATTCGTTCCTCTGAATGGAAAAAACATTATATTCATTAGAGAGGGAAGGATTTCACCTTACATAGACAGTGTCCCACAACCTAATATGAACTATATCGAAGAGGACCTAGGGGTGTATTGCATATTTGTTGAGGAAGATAATATCCCCTTGGAACAAATTGATTTAGATGATGGCATGTGGCACATGCACTTCGATGGTTCATGCTCTAGTGAAGGTAACAAAGATGGAATAATATTGTACTCTCCTATGGGGAAAATTAATAACTTTTCTTACAGGTTGGAGTTTTCTTGCAAAAATAATGTCACTGAATTTGAAGCTTTATTATTAGGCATTGAAAACGCCTATAATCTTGTTTGTGGTCACCTTTCAATTTTTGGGGATTCCGAGCTTGTTGTGAACCTTGTACGTAAGATTTAATCCCCTAACAACAAGTTGATGAAATGATATACCCAAACTATTTGGGCACTTATCTCGAACCTATTATCTTTCAACATCACTCATGTTAAGAGGGAATTGAACTCAGTGGCTGATTGGTTAGTTGTTTTTGCAGCCTCTCCTAATTGGAAAATTTTTCCACATAGACCTGATTGTACTTTTCAATATCTATATCGTCCACATATCCCTGACAATATAGAATCCTGGCAGGTCTTCCCTAGCGATGAGAGTGTATTTTATTTCATTCAAAATGAACCCTATAAGCCCAAGGAAATCATATACATAGAAGATAACAAGATTCCTAAAGTCTTGACTCCTATAGAGAGTTCGTTTTCATTGAGTGATGTAGGCAATAAAGAGAAATATAAAGAAGAGGAGTCGAAAAGGAAGGTGGGTGAAACCATCTCCTTGAACATTGGGACACCCGAATATCCAAATAATGTTAAAATAGGTGCCCAATGTTCCGATGAAGAGAAAATGAAGTTTGCCAAGCTACTTGGTGAAATTCAAGATGTTTTTGCTTGGTCTTATGAGGATATTCATGGTTTTGATATTGGTCTCATACAACATGCCATTCCCATCAAGGAAGGCATAAAACCAGTTAGTCAAAAACAAAGACCTATCAACCTTGCACTAGAAGCAACTATTCAAAAGGAGTTGGAAAAACTCTTGAAGGCTAGAATCATCTTTCCCATCAAGTATTCTGAATGGGTTTCCAATTTGGTTCCTGTTTGGAAAACAACCGGCCAGATCAGATTATGCATTGATTTTCGCACATTAAATCGAGCTAGTATAAAAGATCACTTTCCTCTCCCTAACATGGAAATTATTTTGAAGCAAGTCGCAAGGTCACAGATGATGTCCTTACTTGACAGTTTTTCCGGTCACAATCAAATCAAGGTAAAAAGGGCAGATAAATATAAAACCACTTTTATTACTCATTGGGGTACCGTGACTTATGAACATATTCTTTCTGGCTTACCTGATGCAAGTACCACTTTTAAAATACCTATAAAAATAACTCTTGACGAATTGATTGGTGAAGTTATTAATATCTATCTTGATGATCTAATTATGCACGTTAAAGTATTGTTAATTGCCTTAGAGTTTCAAGTGTTATGTCTGGGTCCTTTCAAGATCTTTTTTTTCCTGGGTACTAACTCTTACATTCTAAAATATTTACAGGAGCGATTGTTCTCCTACAACACTAACGGTTCTCACTTGAAACATTATGTGGAACCAACTTGAAAATTTTTAACGTTGTTTGGATTTTCTGTATATTAGTATTCTAGTTCTACTTTCATCTTCCCACAGTTTTTCATTTTTTCTTTTAATTTTTTCTTTCCTTTTGATAAGCTTCCTGCTTCTTTTACAATTCGATCTTTTTATTTTCTGTTGTTTTAAATTTTGTAATCTTAATTCTGTCATGATTTTATTGTTTTTTATATTTTAGTTGATTTTGGTCAAGAATTAAATGTTGGATCAATTCTTCCACAGTGACCCTCCTGCAAGGTATTGTTATTCAATAACAATCAAACTTACACAGCTATTACGATGTTCCTCCTGAAAGCACACTTGAATTTTTTATCTGCTTTCACTTCTCTCTTATAAAGAAATTGGTTATCTCTCGCATATGCTTTCCATTTCCTCATCCATTTGATAATTTAAAAGAGCAAGTCCATAATTTTTTCTCCTTGAAGTAAAGAGCAGGTTCCTTTTGAATGATTATGCATATAGCGATAAACCCCCTCATACTTCACATTTTTCATGAGTTATTCCCAAATTCCCGACCATTTTTCCATTAAATCTGCTCACTTCCCCCTGTTGCATAATTTTCCTGGTTATATTTTCTTGATTTGTTGTTCTTGGTCTATGAGACCATGTGTTTTGAGTTCTTAATCTATTGGAAATAGATTTCCTTGTGGAGTCGCCAGTTTGTTGATGATAAAAATCGCAACAAGGATTTTGCCCACAAAGTATTGCTAAAAGCCTATTATTTATAAGCTAATGATATATATAATACTAGTAGGTGGGACCCCCTTGTAGATTGGAGGTTCAGAGATAGTCTTGTTACACATTTTATGTTGTTGTTCGATGATGCTTACAAAGTTCTACATGATTGATGGTGAAATATTGGTTTTATTTGTGACATAATGGAAGATGTATAATGCATGTTATGTGTGGATTTCGTTACTATAATCTCTAAATTCCATGTATGAATGGCTTGTATTCATTGTTATTACAATGCTATTGGCGCCATGATTTATTACATGTTACAACTGCACAAGACACATGTTAGTCATAACAAGAGATAAAATAAATATGGAATAAATATAAGAAAGGAAACTATGCTATGCTATGAGAAACTGAAATTTAAAAAGAGTTGATGTTAGTCCTAACTAGCAATGTTAGTGGCTACACGATTTTATTGGAGTTATATGGGGCACATATGATATATGTTATAGTATGGTTTTGGATTAATGGCTAGTATGGATCGGGTGGCGCATTTGGCAAGTAATGTATGCAAGTTTCAATGCATGGATTAATGGCATGGGTTAATGTTGGATGGTTGGCGTGTACTACGTAATTGAATGAGGAGAGGATGGAAGTGACATGCATTTACTGCACGTCACTCCATACTTCCCCCACTAGCCATCACCCTAGCTTGGCTATTGTTCATTTGATTTTTGTTGTGGTTAATCTCCAATATTCATGCGTGAAGGGAATTGCTTGACCAAGATCGCATTTTTAAGGCCATTTGGTTACAGGTATTTTTTTTTCGCCATCCATGAACTCGCTCTGTTTATAAAATAAATGTTGTCTCGGTGATGTATTGTTTTGTGTTTTTCTTGAGGTTGGAAACTGTGTAAACTCGTGGTGTTTCTCTGGAATGGTTGTTTGTGTTATTCATTTCAAATGGAAAATTTGATTGTTGAAATCGCAATTTCATTAACTATTCTGAGTGGTGGAAGTCATGAAGGCTCTCTTTTGTCTTTATGAGCTTTTGTTGGAGGGTTTCATTCCATTTGGACTTGTTGGTCATCTTCTCATAGTCCTTGTAACCATACCTATTCGTATTTGTTGTTATGGGGTTGTTGTGTAATTTTTGAACCACCTTTGTGTCACTGCATATCGTTCTCCACATAGTTGTGGGCTCGTTTTATATTATTGGTATCTGCACAATTGATTCTGGTGGATATTACACCAAGAGGTTTTCTTTAGGGTTGGTTGCTATTACCTGAGATCTGCATTTATATCAACATTATTCGGGTTTTTTTGGGAAAAACCACGAGGGTTATGCCCTGTGTGTTCTCGGTGTTATTTACTGGCCAGTAAGAAGCCTTTGCTCCTCTGTTCATAGTCTCTCCTACCTGGTGTGAACTGTCACCCTGTCTTGCAAGATAATGGTATTTGGCCTATGTGTCCTATGTGTTGTCTCGAAGGGTTATCACTTGCTATTGGTATGGTCGACTCCAGTCTCCCTGTGTTGATTCCACCGAGCAAACCCTTTATTATTCAGAGCCTGATTTTGATAAATTGAGCCAGTTATATCCTGTTAGGTATCTGGTTGACTGTTATGAGTTGGTGGAATAACATCGACAATGGTTTTGATTATTGTCTTGTCACTGTTGATAGAGTTGATTACATAGTTATAATAGGAAATTATTATTGGTATATAGTCATTGCATTCTTTTATTGTGACAGTTGAGTCAATAACTCAGCATATTTTAAGTGGTTCATTAGAGAAGCTGTAAAAGGGAATGATAATGGGAATACAGTTGTTTCCTCCTTGTGTTGTAACAGTTGGATTGTTAACTCAACATTATTTATGGTTTGATATGAACAGTCACAAAAATGCTTCTTTGCAGTATGTGTTGGTCTGTATGTTTTCTATAGCATGGTATAAATTGAAATGATGGTCGTTGTTACTGTGTGTTTTGATTTCCCGATCGGGATTATTAAAATTTGAAGTGTTGATAGTTGTGGCTTGGTTGTCCACTGTGTATCATTTATGGATATCATACATCATATCTTTTTATTGCACCGTCAGAGATGGGCATGGGGTTTTTAGTGGTATGGTTTCATTGCAATTTAATTGTTAAAATTGGTTGAAGGAATGGAATCGGGAATGTTTTAAAAGAGCTTGTGTCTATGTTTTATTTGAGGAATTAAATTATGGACAGTGGTTAAGGTTTTGATGTTGAACATAGTTGAAAAAATGACTGTGTGTTCATTGGGATTTTATTTAGAATATTAAATAGAAGAAATGAGAGGAACATAATTCTTTATACAGGATGTTGAAGGCATATTGATTTTGAGTATGATGGCACTGTGTTAATTAATAGTAGTCTCAAAATAATTCATAGCAGTCTCAAAATAATTCTTAACAACCAAAAAATAAGAGTTCTTACAACAACCATCGACCCTTGTTCATTGGTCGATGTCTCTATTTATAATATAAAGTTTAACTGTAATTAACGACTAAATATAATTTGAGCCAAACAAAAATTGCCACGTGGCGTTATCATCAAACAGTTTCTTTAACAATCCACCCAAGATATTTCTTGGAAAGAGTGGCTTCTTTCATATTCAGACCAACTGATAAAAATTTCTTCACAAGTATTGGCCCATGGAAATATATGTTGTTCCATTGGAGCCGCATATATCCCTCTGATGTCCGCTGCATGCACCTGGTATTTTTCTAGATTGAAATTCAATTGTTGAAGCATGGTTCGAGCTCTGATTGGATGTTCTTTGAATTGTTTCACTTGCCCTGGCCTTGCATCGGTTATCTTCATGAAATCTTCGGTCCATAGCGAGTTTTGTTAGGATTACAACTTGACCACCTCGCTCAGATCGATAAACTTATCAGGGGTGCCAAACTTAGGGAGCCTGATATCCTTCATTATTTTATTGATTTTATCCCAGTGCTTCTGGCAGCTGGTCCATTATTCTTGGATTTCTCTATGTGGGTCTCGAGACATTTTAGCCCAGTATTCGGCCAATCTCTTCATGCGATTGAGACTACTTTTACCCACTATTTGAATGCCATGTTCTTCCTTCTCTCGACCCTATTGGACTGCCTCAATGTATTCGATCCTTTCTACCACCTGTTGCGCTCTCTCATAGCATCACTCCATCTCCTTACATGTCACAAGTGCCATGAGAGTGTCCTCCTAGAATTCGGCTACATTTGAGTTTAATAGGTTCCTTTCCTTCTTGAACTCATTGTACGATCTACCGAACTCATATTTCAAATACACAGTGGTTTGCATGGCGCCTCTGTAGTATTCGACCAGATGGTGCAAGTGTTTGAGCTCCTTTCGAGTGGCGGCTAGTTCCCTTTCATCCCTATTGGCTCTATCCTGGGCGGCATCTGAGAGGGATTTTCCCACACTGATCAGTTTAGACGTACGAGCGTTTCTTGTGTTGATTAATTTCTCTTCTGTAGTGACCAAGATGGAGTGGTCCAAAGTGATCCTTCTCTTCTTTGCGGTCCTTTGAATGATGGCCTTCCTCTTTTGATCGTAGGAGATCGCATAGATTTATGCTACCTCATATATCGGCTCTGGTATCTGTTGATCGCCCCATGTGAGGTTGTTTCCCAGGCTACCAACGGAGTATATTTGTTCAAGAGTGGGATTTTGAACTTCCTCTCTTTGCCTTGAAGGTCCTACATTTGAATATTGGGCAAAATAGAGGTGTTGGGTGTAGAATTGTTACTTTCTTGTTCATCGGTCGTAGAACCACCGATTTCCCTTTGCGAAGATCCTTCCTTTGTCTCCCTAGGTTCGGGCTCATCGTTCAGATCTGCTTCGATTCCCAATTTATTGGATTCTTTCGTGTCGAGGTTACTTTCAGCTTCTGCTTCCTTTTTCAAGACCTCCCTATCTTGAACTTTGGGCTTAGGGGAAGGAGTTCTCTTAGGGCCTTCTTCCTCTTGGACACACACCGGGGTACCATGAGATGGATCCAAACTCTCGTCGTCACTATATAATTATATGAGTTTGCTCAGGGGATTAGGTGCTTGTGTTTCTATCGACACCTGGCCTATCTCTAGTGGAATTATTCCACCTTCCAGTGAGTTGACCGAAGGTCTTGTGGATCTAGGGTTACTTGATCCGTTGGTGTTATCGGGGTTTAAGGAACTGGGGCCACTTGGCTCCATCGGGACACTTTGGATAGTAGTTGAAATCGTTAGTCTTATGATAAGGTATGGATCATCCTACATTCTCTTCATTAGCAGTTGAACTTGTTGGTACAAGAGTTCTGTCATCCTCGGTGTAACTTGAATTTTAGTGGAATCCCTGATTTGTATCGGGGATTCCTAATGAATTCTCGCAACTTCAATGTCTTCTTGGGGATCACTTGTTCCTTCACCCGATTCATATGCTACTGCTCCTTTCTGGGTCCTGAATATTTCTTGAGTTGTCTGCTCCAAAAATGTGTCCTTCTCCTCATAGATCATAGCTTTAAATTTGGTTCCTCGAGGATCAACCTTCATGGCTTCCACCTCATTCCAGTATTGAGCGTTCTCAATGAAAATTTCATCTTTGAACCAGTCATGACCATAGGGCCAACAGGATGATACCTGCGATGCCTGTTGTAGGACCAATTCCTTGGGATCGTGTTTGCAAAATCGTCCAGTTTGGAACCATAATTCTAACTGACTTAGTCCTTCTTGCTTATCATGCGCAGTGTCTTTAACCATGTAGAAACCAATATGAAAACCATACGGTATGAAGGCTCGCTTCTTGTCTTTTACGACATTGTATCCTTGCAGGATGGTCTAGTAGAAAATATCCCCTAGCACTAATCGATCAGGAACATAAATGGGTAACAAGTGGGGTGCCCTTGTGGCGCCGAAAACCCTGATGTAGGTTTCTCGCTCATCTAAATACCAGTGACCAACTTTTGTTATAACCTTTTTTGCTTCGTTTGATAGCCTAGGGCATTCTTTCCTGAATAAAAAGAAGTAGATGTGTGCAATAAATTGATCACAGATAACTGCATAGGATTTTTTGTACCTTTTTCCCATAGGATGTTGAAATATACATGGACCGGAAGCTCCGAGGGATGCTAATTTAGGTTCATCTTAGAGAAAGAATTCTTGGTGCATATGATGTCCACAAGATACGAGGTCATGTATAAGGTGGGAACATCTCCCTCCTTCAACGCCTGGGCTTGCCTTATGCAAGTGCTCAGCTTCTTGGAGATGATGGTACCCCAATTGAAACCCATACCTGAAATGGCCACTGTGAAAGCTAGAGGCATCCAAGCCTCTAAAAACTGGGAGCAGTATTTCTCTCCATAAAATATGCAGAGAAGAGCCATGAGATAAATGTATGGTTCCCTAAGATTGGTCATTGGATACCATCCGACAGTCCAGTTCATGAACTTTTTTTCTTTCCACCACCAAGACGCCATGATTTTGTTGGTATCATGTGATGCATAGAAACTCAGAACGAAATCAGTGCTCAACTTTTCTCCAGACTCATTGAGCTTGTAGTAACTCTGAACCTTTGATGGCAGGAAGACCCCGACACATTCACCGTTATCATCATTAATAAAATGTTTTTGTGCATCGACGTGATCAATGAGCCACTTCAGGAGCTCAATGCAAGGGAACATCGGATATCGACTTGCAACCATGTGCAGATAATCCCTATGAATATTTGGAATGACATCATCGTCGAGTTTCCTTGTATCAAGTCTGTTGTGCAGGGTATACTCGAGGGGTTCTTCCCTCTTGATTTTCTTGAACACTTATTCCCAGTGAGGAAATGTTGTTTTGGCTCCAATATTTGCCTCTATATCTCCGAAAGTCGGGGGTTGGACAAAGGCCTGCTTGGTTACCGTCTTAATGACAGGCACTGGCTTGCCAACGAATTATAATTGTCTTACAACCGTTCGGGAGGAGCCCTCTCTTGCTTCTGGTTCTTGTGTCTTTGGCGCTCTTCGTGATTTCCTGGTGGAGGGATTCTTTGAAGGCATTGTTCCTGCAATTAAAACCACCCTTTCAAAATTTATACAGAGCAGTGTTGGGTGAGCACATATGAAATGGAGTGTAAAACACCACAAGTGCACCCATACCTATAATGCTTGCTAGGGTAACTTTTTAATACTCACTGAACTTTGGGCATTTTCTCTGGACTGTTAGCTTTGCTCTTCTTCTTGTCTTGAATTTCTTGTTGCACAGAATAGGATTATACGCAATGACTCAAAATGGATATAACTAGAGAGGTACAATCAGTCATATCAATTAATTAATATGAGCAATGAATGCATAAAAATAAAATACTATCAAATTTCTACAGATAAATCTTAATTGGTTGACAACGGAGGCGCGGAGGAAGATGCATTGTATTTGTGGGTTTAACGGTTCCTTTTTTATTTGACCACGAATTAGTAACTAATGCGCAATACAAAAATTAATTAATGACTGTAAATGCGGCGTACCTAACACATTCAGGGGTTAAAACATCTCATCACGTCACGTCACCCAATGAACAGATCAAGGATCATCTATTATCTGTGTATACTCCTAGAAATATCCTTCTGATAAAACTTTCGATGCCTATGATATCGGGGATTGGTGATCGGGAGAAATTTTAGGTGCACAATTTACCAGAGGGTCATCGTCTTCATAACCTTTTGTCGTCGAAATTTCTCAGGAGTCTACAGTCAGCAATGTCATTATTCTATTTGCACGACATTTACTATTATACTTATCTGTCGAAGTCGAATGGATCGGTCTTCGGCACGATCCCTGACGAGGCTTATTTGCAGAGAAGAAAGTATTTCATCGGCCAACGTCGATGGATATCTGTGCTTGGCTATTTTGAAATATCAAGCGATTTCCTTCACCTTTTACCTCTACCGATGTCGAACTTCCTAAGCGAGTCCGGGAAAACTTTTAGATCGTCGATTCCTTGAGTAGTTGTTAAGTTTATTTCAGAGTTAAGAAGGTTCTTTGTTGTACATTCAAGCAACCTTTAATTGATTCAATCATGAAACATAAAATATAAGTGAAGGCATCAGTTTCATACTGAAGTGGAAATAGGCAATGCAGAGGATCGAGTGGTACCCAAAAAGGAAATGGTCATATACTTTTTAGGGTGTGTTGAGTGCTCAAAAGGTTGTTAAAGAAACTATTTGATAATTAATTATGCATACAGGAATGATCTTTTTCAACAGAGGTATCCATGGCAGAGGTAACCGAGGGAGAGTTAATTGGAACAGGGTCCCTAGAAGGCCAAGATTCTCTATACACTTTGATGCAAACTCGCAAGAGTTAGGCCAACTATTTCAAGATGGGTTTTTTAACTGGATTGGGCAAGGAGTGCTCCAACCTAGGCCCGAAATGCCTCCCTTTCAATCCCCATAGGTCCCTGGTATCCCCATGCCTCCTCATGTCTCACTACAGCATAAAGTTCTTGAGAACGACGGATGGCAAGATATTGTCCACCCAGCAGTCCCCCAACATCATGGCTGGCCTAACTTGTCTTTACTTACTACCCCGCCTATCAATCAAATTGTCCAAGATACCCTTGTCCACTCACCAATTAGTCTTCCCATGAAAGTAAAAGGTTGAAAACTGAGGCCCTCAATGTCCCTGACAAAGGAAAATCCACTGCTACCCCTTCCTCACCCTCAAATGACTCTAATAAATCTGTGTCCTCCTGCATGCATTTGAGGGATGATTTATCTCATGTGATCAATGAGATTAGGCCTAAAGGATTCAAACAACCTAAGGAAAATTCAGAGAGATCAAAAGGTGACAACAACAACAAGGGAAAGATTGCCTCCCAGAGTGGAAAATATGGATTTTAATCTTTTTTATTTATTAATTGTTGAGAACATTTGACTTCTGAAATTTTGGACAGCGCACTATTTTTGGATATATGGGTAATATATTCTGAAAATAATTTCAATTATCATTGAGATAAATTGTCAAATATGGATGTGATGATGGGAGTCACAAGGAGGGATGTTTTGTTTAATTAACTAGTTGTGTTATGATTGTTAAAATCTAAAGGGAGTCACAAAGGGGTCCCACCTACTAGTTATTATTTATTTAAAAACCGTTATTATGATTTATTGATTTTCCCCCTTAACTAAAAATTCGATTGAGTTTTAGTTAACTTAACTAAGGAAGTTGTTCAACTACTTCAACCAATTCTAATTTGCTTAAAGGAAAAAGGAAAGGGAGGAACAAGAGGAGAATAGAAGGAGAAGCATACTAAGGTTTGTTCTTTGAGTTTTTGTTGAGATAATTCAGTTTTCATTCATTCCTTAATTCATTAGAAGCCTAATTCTCTTTTATGATAGAAGGGTCCTATTGTAGACAACAAGATTTAGGGTTGAATTACATCATTCAGACACTTGTTTTTAGAGGTGTTGATCTATCTTTGATAGCATGTGTAGACTTGTCGGTTTGTGAATTATATTTCAAGACTGACAAAGGCTATTGTGCAGAGTCGAGTGGGCAACAATCTGTGGCAAGATGATACATATTTTTAAGTTTAGTTTTTTATTTTCTGTCAGAAGTCCTTTTGTATGTTTCATCGGGGACGTCTAAGTTTGACTTTGGTCCAAAACTTCCTCAGTATTTTTTTTAAAGAGAACGATTCTTTGATGAATTGGAATGAAATAAAGGATTGTTTTATGTTTCACATGTTTTGATTATTGACTTGGTGTTTTTACTTCTGTCTCTATATTTATTTTAGCATCTAACATATTCAGAAAATTACATAAATAATGATTTTTCAGCAAGCTTTTATTTATAAAAAAAAATAGCCTAAATACTTGTAAAAAATACTCGTGAATTAGGATATCGATTTTGATGGCTATAAACATAGGGTGATATTCTCGTCTATCTTGCTTTAGCCAAGAAGGATCTGGAAATGTTTGAGTAAGATCATTCCATATCTTTTCCTCAACAATGGTGACATAATTGAAGCTATTTGAG
This sequence comes from Picea engelmannii, assembly GCA_009831015.1. Classification (NCBI taxonomy): domain Eukaryota; kingdom Viridiplantae; phylum Streptophyta; class Pinopsida; order Pinales; family Pinaceae; genus Picea; species Picea engelmannii. The sequence goes on along the minus strand of ML779684.1, from coordinate 298,016 downwards.
ATCTACCCACATGACTTGGATGCATTGGCTATGAATTCATGGTATACTATGGATATATAATGATGTATAGATTCATATGTTCAATAGTCAATGTTCATGAGATCATGTGGCAACAAAGAATACCTTTGTAATTAAGAGGGAGTGTTGATATTTTGATGTAACTATGGAAGATATTCTTTTGTATTTGTATTGGTCAAACCTCGAGAAGGTTACTGTAATCTTATTGTATAAATCGGCTCAAAAGAAATTATTGTTTTATTGTTATCCTTAATATTGTAAAAGTCAAAACATCCCCTCTTAGGGTTGTGTCTTTTCGGGAGTCAATTTTGTGTATAAATAGAGGTTGAGTTCATGCCATTTCTCTGCACACAATTAGCCTTCTCTTGTGTATTTGGAGCATAGAAAGGAAGGTCTAGCGCATGAGGTATTGGTTTCTTGGTATTTGGTATTGGTCTTGGTCTATTTATGGAGAGATATAATGTGACATTGTACTAGTTAAAGGAATCTATACTGAAGAATTGATTGTTGGGTTTTCTCCCCCATGAGGGTTTTCCGGGATATATCTTGTGTTTTGTGATTGTTTATATTTCAATGATCCTATTACATGCAATTGTTAATGAATTTTAAAGAAGATAATTGTAACTTCTAAAATTATAACACGTCTTCCTCTTTTTCTCTTCTTCTTCTTGCCTCTCTATTCATTATCTCTCTCTTTGACTTAGCAAGTCTTGTTTCCTATGTTCTGCCTTGGTAGCTTTCCTCTTGGCCTCTAGCACCTACTAGATGGCCTCTTATTCTTACTTCATTTTTAGTTCTTTTTCTTTCTACCTTCGTGTTGTTTTTTCTTCTTTTAATTTCAATTGCTCATCTTGAGTAACCTTCAACTCAAATTCTTCTTTCAATATTATTTTATCTATACTTAGGGCTTCCTCTGCTTCTTTTCTATCCATTTCTACAACCATCCCTTTCTTTATGTCAACCATTTTATCATATATGGAAATAGATTTAAAATTTGTGAGTTAAGGATTATTACTCCTTTCTAGCACCTCATCCCAATTATCAACATCTTGGAGGAAAATCTCATCCTCCCATTTCTCATGGCTATAAGGCCATGTCATAGACACTAAATCATAATTCTTGGCAACTAGCCCTCTAGGGTCATGTCTTCTCTTTTAGCAATGAGGTGTTGAATCCTTGATATACAGTCTGATAAGAGATTTCTCCAATCACCAACCGATCTAGTACATACTTTGGAAATAATCAAGGTGGTCCAGTTGCACCAAAAATCGTAATGTAGGTGTAATTTTCTTGAATATACCAATTACCAATGTAATTAATAAACTTCTTCACATCAATGGTCAGTCTGGGACACTCTTCATGGAATATGATATGATATAAACTAGGCCATAAAGTGGTCACAAATTTCAAAATACATCTTCTTATACTTATGCTCCCATAATATTTGTAAGTACAGAAGGACCGAGGCTTCTAAACCATGTCAGCTGAGATTTAACCATATAAATAAGTTGGTAGAATAAATAACATCTAATAGATAATAATCCATGTAGAAAGTAGGAAAAATACAAGGTGTTTTCCTATCCTAGTTCAGTTGTTCAATCATAATGTTTAATTGGTTGGACATTATGCCTCCCCAATTGAATATTTTCCCCATCGTGGACACTATGTGAGCCAAAGGGAGCCATGCATTTGAGAACCTTGAGAAATATTTATCTCCATAAAAATTAAATATTAGATCCATTAAATACATATATGGTTCTCTCAAGTTGGTCATGATGTACCATCCACTGAATCTATTAAAAAACTTTTCGTCTTCTTTCCACCAACCATAAAAAAATTTCCCAGATGTCATTTTTGTCACAAAAACTATTCATGAAAGTAGTATTCAAGGTTACCTTGGGTATATGGAACTTATAATATGCACCCAATTATTATATGTAATGTCCCCATCCGCTTAGGAGTCATAAGGGAGAAATTTCGCTAGCCTAATAAGTTCATGTGGGATAAGGCGGAAATTGACCAAGGGGACATGACTTGCCTAGGAAAGTATTTATAAAGTTAAACTGGGAAAAAAGGGGACATCGGTCCTAGGCTAACGAAAATTCACTTTTAAATTATAAAGTGAATGAGCCATTAAAGTGACTTTAATAAAATAAAATAAAAATAAGTGAGTGGGAAAAGACTCAAGTGAATATTAAAAGGGGAAAATGAAGAGTCTCTCCTCATTTTTGCATTCACTCAATTGAGAAATAGAATTTGGAGACCTCTTGAGAAAAGAGCCTAGGGTTTTTGGAAAACCTTGTTCGTCTATTGGTTTCAGTGTTGTAACAATACACCCTAGCTAGTTCGAGAAGAGATCACTTTAGATTTCTTCATTGTGCTTCAGTTGGATCAAGTTTGCATTACATGGTAGATTGGATATTAACCAAAGATTGAGTTATTGGCTTGAGGCTACTAGATTTATCCAGTTGAGTTGTTTCATATATGTTCGCCAAGTTTCTAAGTGGTGGGTGATTTATATTTGAGGAGGTCAAAGTTCTGGTGGGGCTGAGAACATTTCTTGAGCAGAGGGTAGAGTTACCCTTCAGGGAGACCATATTCCCTTACTAGCCAAATTCTAATCTTGAAGGAGGGTGAACCGCTTGTTGTTGGGTCATATTTATACTATTGGGGCTGAGTTTGATATTGGGAAGTGCGCTCTGGAAGTTCTGGACAATTTTCCGTTGTGTGGAACGATTTCTACCATAGTGATTGAGTCTTTTATTAGCTAGAATAGACTTTACTGTAAGAAAAGGGGAATTTATCTTTGAGAACTGAACCATATCATTTGTTATTCGAACTTTTGTTGAAATAGACATTTTACCTCTGTTGAGTAAATTCATGGGAATTTGTGGGCGTTGGAGGTTTTCTATATTATTTTTCACAACTATGAAGATTGAATTAATCCACTCATTATCTATTCCTAGACTGTCAGAGGTCTATTATTGACATTAAGGTAGAGTTTGGTTGCTAGTCTACTGTATATGAGATTCTGGAAGAACATTTTCTCCTCCTATAGGTCTACACTTCCATAACAAATTACACATGTGTTTTCTAAGGGGGATGTTGCAATCAATATTATCATCTGGAAATTATATTGCTCATTATATGTGAAGAACAATCTACAACAAGGGAAACTCAGGTTCTTTACTACTGTTGTGTATTTTATGAGCATTTAATTATATTTTGCAGCCAGATATATCAAATAAATATAGCCAACATTTGATCTTTATGTGGTTTTTCATTGGAATATTATAGAGAGTTCAGAGTTCATGTATATTTTTTTTTCGATTCCAACTGTTTACTTTAATTTCTTAATCATATAATTGAGCAAAAAACATAGAAAATTTATCCAATATATTATAGTGGTATCAGAGCATGGTCCTCTACAACTGTGAGGTTTGAAGGGCCACATCGAAAATAGTTACATGAAACTAGGAGACGATAGGAACATCACTTACATGAGATGTATAAACGGATCTCAATATCCTCCTCCAGAGCGTGAAGAGGAAGTAGTGTTGGGTTAAGAAGAGGTATAAGGGGAAGCACATAAAGGATTAGATAAAGGGAAGGCGAACATGGGGGAAGAAGGAGACACATGAATTGACATTCTTTTTCAGATGATGAATGATTTTTCCAAGGGCCAAAAGTTGATGATGGACCTATTGGGACAACAAGTAGCTAACACCATAGAGGGGCCATCTAAACAAAATCAGAACAGTGAAAATGGATCTAACAATGGAGAAGGAATTCATTCTCACACTACCATGAAGAGCCACCCTCACTTGTACACCAAGACACCCATACCCACCATGCCACAATTATTTAGTGGTGAGGTAGCACCAGAAGGGCCAGCAGAGCAGGATGACTCTTATTTGACCTATTTGGAGGAGTACCAAAGGTTGGGGGATGAATTTTAGGAAATTATTTCTTTCACTAAATTTTACCAAATTAAATAGAAGAACCAACCTATATGATCTAAAAGGTCACCCAACCAAGAGCTTCTGAAGACACTTGGAAAAGTGACCATTCCAAACTTGGACGGGTTCACAAAATGTTCAGCAAGGATTTCGGTGTAGAAGTTGGACACATACTTCCAGCTACATTAGATGACAGAGGTTGAGTCCATTAAATTGGATACTTTACACTTATATGGTGAGACCAATGAATGGTGGTACCATGGGTTAGTGACCTTGGGTCATGCATGAATAAAATATTACCTTGACTTCATGCAGAGGCTCATTGAGCATTTTGACAAGAAAGATCCAAAGCTTCATTTTAGAGAGATAAAAAAACTCAAACAGATAGGTAGCCCCAAGTAATTCATATCAGAGTTCTAGAGGCTTGTAGTGATGGTCTTAGACATATCAAATACACATCTGGTGATGTTTTTTATGGAGGGGTTATCTGATCCCTTGCGTGGGTGGGTCAAGGCTTATAATCCTTCCACCTTACAGGATGCAGTTAGCGGAACTAGGGACATGCAGGATGTTGTTCCTAAAAGAAAGTTTCCTCCTAAACCGACTTTCCCCCATAAGAGAAAGGAGTCTAAACCCTTTCAAAAGGAGTGGGAAGGAAAACACAAGTTGGATGAGGAAACCAAAAAGGATTTTAGAAATAAGAAATTATGTTTCAGCTATCAGGAGCCTTCGGTACCAGAACACCAGTGTTCAGGGAAGGAAAAAGAAGGTAAGTCTCACTATATCGAGGTTTATTTAGACAGTGATGACAATGAGGAAGAATAAGAACTGATATAGGAATAGGGACACCGGGTAGTAGGTGAAAATACATCACAGGCTTGGGCTAAAGGCCCTATTATTGCATCCATGTCAATATTTCTAAGATACCACACTTTCAGAGTCTTAGGGGTCCTACAAGGGCACAAGGTTACAGTATTGATCGATAGTGGAGCATCACACAAGTTTATTCATGCAGCTATGGTGGATAGGTGAGGGATTCCAACAGAGGAGTTTGATGGATTCATAGTGATCATACTGGGTGGCCATCATATGGGGTGTACTATATGTATCCCCAAGTTACAAATAACCATGGGAAATTACATGTTGACAATGATTTCTTTGTGGTGGATGTATCAGACACCAATGTAGTACTCGAAGTTTAGTGGATTTACTCCATTTTGAAATACACTATTGATCAGAGGAAAATGGAGATGGAATTCACGGGTCCAGATGGCAAGAAGGTAGTCTTGCGGGCCATGCACCAATACCCTCCCAAGGTGGTATCATCTCATAGTATGGAAACAATGATGTAGCATGGAGATATCGAATGCAAATTTGAGTGATACACATCTAACAGAGATCCACCTGACCATCCTCGACAAATTCCAGATGACCTTCAGGTATTACTTCGCAAACATAAAAAGGTTTTTGGTGACATTCCTATCATTGTACCTCTAGATAGAGGATTCGAGCCTGTGATAGAATTGGAAGAAGGGGTCCAAGATGTAATATCCCCCGGTATTTCCCTAGTTATATTATGAATTGTAATCATGTTTATGAATTGTAATCATGTTTTGTAGGCTGGTAAGCCGATTATTGATAAGTTGGTGGGCTTATTTGTTTATTAGGCCGGACAACCTAAGTGTTAAAGGACAGGAGCATGTTTTTGTATATGTAATTATGCAGAACATTAATAAAGATTAAACATCGTTGCATGCATACTAGCCACAAAGAAAGAGTGATGGGGGACTAAGATTCCTCAGAGTGGGTAAGGGAAAGGGGGTTGAAAGGTTGGAAAGAGGGGCTAAGATTAGGGGCTTAAGTCCTTGAGAATAATAATTTATTATTATTCCAAAGTTGTGTGAAAGACATGTTTTTATCCTAAGTCCTAGGAGAGGAAACGCATGCAGCTCTAACGTGTGAAAAAAGGGAATGCATACTTGAAGGATTGCATGTAGATTCATGGGCAACATGTGTCGGCTCAGGCACATGCAATTTAACCCAAGAATTGAACCATAATGGGGGTTCATCCTCCATTCTTGCATCCATTATCTGAACTGTGTGGTCTCTATGTTTGATCTCTGCACACCTCACATAGCTCTGAAACCCGAAACCATGAGGCCAACCTGTGATGTTTTCCTGATAATCTGACACATCCTCCATCTGAACCGTTAGAGTTTTCATTAGACCTTTGCATTGATTCCTTGTCACGTAGCTCTGAAAACTAGTGGCAAACCCATGGACTGAGATTTTTCTCTGGTGTGTCCTGTGAACCCATCTTATCCTCCCTTACAGAGTTGAGTCTGTACCTGAACCGTTATTGGGTTGCAGCCTTTTTCTTTTCCTAAGTGGTGTTGACCAGTTATAGTTGTTGTCACTTGTACCTTGCTAGAACTGAGTTGAAAGCGGCTAAAGAATTGGGTTGTCAGGCCTGTGGTTGATGAGGCAGGTTGACATGCCTGTGAGCATCTCTCTCTAGGTGAGAGAGTCTATTGGGAATTCATTTTCTCCCAGAGAGAGTCCAACACCAGCTATGGAGCTCTAATAATTTATGATCTAGCCTTTTGTCGAGACCCATAGAGGGAGGTGAAGCACCAATGGAATGTGCTTGTCAAGGTGTATACTCCCAAGTGGAATAGGTATGTGGTGAATGTGAGTCCGTGAGTAGTGGGCGTAAGAAGGCTCCTGGAGAGAATCCTTCTAGTAGCACTATGTAGTTTTCCTGTAACCTCAGCCTAGTCTAGGATTCCCTTGCCTTGGGTGGAGCTTAGTCCCAACTTGAGGGTGACCCACTACTAAGCATAATGAGAAGCGTGGTCTAAGGCTGGGATTTTCATGGAAGGTCTGCACGTAGTCGGTGGAGTTACTACAGTTTCAAAGATAAGTATCATTATGTGTTTAATTTCAATTAAAATGCATGTATGTGATGCTTGTAATTTTATCATGTATTCTGTTGCGTAGATGAATTATTGTTATTTCCATTAATTTTGTATGGTAGCAATAATTATGTGTTTACTCTGTGTTAAGTCATTTAACTTCATTTAAATGCATACTATATAAGTGTTATTCCGCATAGTAGTGTTGCCCGACAGTGGGGTTGATGGTCGGGGACGTTACACAAGCATTCATAACCAACCCCTACCAGCATCCCAATACTTACAAAGATGAGATTGAAAAAACTATCAAGGAGTTTCTCAAGATGGGTCACATTCGACCTAGGTGTAGTGTTTTGCTTCTTCGGTAGTATTGGTCAAAAATAAGGATGGTACCTTGAGAATGTGCATTGATTACTGAGCTATTAACAAGAAGACCATAAATAACAGGTACCCAATTCTGAGGATAGATTATTTGATGGAAAAGTTGAGGGGAGAAAAATATTTTTCCAAAATTGATCTCCGTACAGGGTATAACTAGTTCAAGGTTTGGTAACACGACATTTCGAAGACCACTTTCTGATGCCATTATGGGCATTATGAGTACCTGGTTATGTCATTTGGGCTAACCAACACTGAGACATTCCAGTACTGCATGAACCACGTGTTCAATAAGCAACTGTGGAATTTTTGTTGGTCTTCTTTGATGACATTCTTATTTATAGCAGGACTTGGGATGAACACCTTAGGCATTTGGATGAAGTATTGGGGATTTTGGAGGAGCGCCAACTCTATGAAAAGGAGTCTAAATGTGAGTTTTGCGTGACTAAGATGCTTTATTTGGAGCATGTGATCAGAGAAAACAGAGTCCAAGTACACCAAGAAAATATCAGGGCAATTATCGAGTAGCCTACCCCTAGGAATGTGATAGAAATGAAGAGATTCCTAGGCTTGTGCACTGATAGAAATGAAGAGATTCCTAGGCTTGTGATAGAAATGAAAAGATCTTGTATATTGGGTGGGGAGGACTGTAATGTACCCATCCAATTAGGATTCATAAGGGATAAATTCTACTAGCCTAATAATTGTTGGGCATGTAAACAGGAAGGTGTGCTTTTCATTGATGGCAAGATTAGAGTATGCATCGATGGCGAAACAGGGACATCGTAAGCTCAGGAGAATTAGAGTAGAGTCGCACGCAGTGCAAGAGTGTGCTTGTTCATTTGATGGAAAACAAGCAGGCAAGGAAGATCAGCAGCGCAGGGATAATGTCATGGAAAGTTCAGAAGCATAAACTATGTTTCGGAGTTTCAGATACTAGGCATTGGAGGAGTCAAGGAAGAAACTCACGATAAGAATGTCGAATCGGAGAAATGTGAAACGTCGGAATATGTTGATCTGACTCCATTTTGGAGTTTCGGATACAGGGAGATTGAGAAGTCAAGAGTCGAGACTCTTCAACACAGGAGTCCTGAAGTCGTGAAATGCGAAACGATGAAATCCCGAAATAGGCACACCAACAAAGAGTTTCACAGACCAGGAAATAACTCCATTTTGGAGCTCTGAATACCAGGAGTTGAAGTACCGAAACACTTCACCACAGGAGTGTCGAAATGCCAAATCACCGAAATGCAAAACAACGAAATACCGGACCATTGATCTGACTCCATTTCGGAGTTCCAGATACCAGGAGTTGAAGTTGTTATCACTCCAAGAAACCCTTTGTGGTTGTAGACCAAAGGTGCTTGGTAACTTCAAGTAAAAATGTTTTTTGTGTTTTGTGTAGACTGATCAGTGGGATAACTCAATTCAAATATGGTATTAAGACAGTCAAGATGATAAACAAATGAACCAGTGCTCTCATGGATTGATAATCAGTAAATAAACTTAAGTGGGCGAAGAATAAATTGCTCATAAACCAGTACACAATGTAGGGTCTAATAAGCAATGAAGAAACTATTTATCAA